>JASANF010002938.1:0-11114 GCA_030248245.1 Trissonchulus sp. WLG1_4 | reverse complement strand
CTAGTATATGTAACTGAACGAAGTAGTTACACAAGACAACGTATCGGTTACAGAACGCAATAAAATTGTTTTAATTTTTCATTCCGACTAATAAAATTAACGTATCGTCTGTTTGAAAAACCTCAAAAAGCGTTGATGCACTGGCTTACTTGCTGAATTTGTGTAAAAATCGAATAAAATCAGTAAATTGTCCAATTTTTTCCAAATTTTTTTGCTATGGAGATATGCACGTCAAAACATCAGAAATAGTATTTTGGGCAACTTTCCTTCAAGAATGATAGGTCATTTTGGCTGTTTTTAAAAAATACGGCCCAAATCCTTGATTCCCGGAGCGCCCCCTTAAGGTGGCACTCCTGAAATGTGGGTTTTGGCCATTATTTAAAAAAATGCTCAAAAATAAACATCCATCGCAAGAACAAAAGTTGTTCAGGCTTCAATTTCCTTAAGGTGACGCTCCTGAAATGTGACTTTTCAAAAAACGACAGTCGGCGGCTAATTTTAGATACCCAATGCAAGCTGGTGTAAAAGTATACCCAGACACAAAACAGAAGTTGATTGATACAAATTAGCACTCACTGTAGACCAAACGTGAGTGGAATTTCGGCTTGCGATTTCACTTCACAGCTACATAGCTTTTGCACAACCAATACCTCATTTTGCTTGCCATAACGTGATCGAGCGGTCGCAAAATGTCATTTTTGATGAATATGATTGATATATTGCAAAACGCAAAAATCACGATTTTCGAAAATCTTAAATTCAACTAAATTTCTTAAATACTATCGATTTCCTCAAAATCAAATTTTGCGACCGCTCGAAGACAACGAGGTGCATTTATGTGCCAAATTGTAATTTTCCTGGTTGAGCCAATTTTTTAAAATCTCAAGCCGAAAATTTGCGTTTGTATTCACACGCACTTTATTTCAACATCACGCAGAAAATACTGCTTTTTTTACGAGAAAATTATACCACACTCAATAAAACACCGAAAATTTTAAAGTATGTTCAAATAAAACACAACTGTTAGTGTTTTTCAATCTTCAAAAATCATTCCATACGTGTAAATGCACTGGCTTGTACAGCTATTTCCGTGAACATCCATTTTTCTTGCTGAAAAAAGCTCAAAAAGGCCCGTATTCACATACTAACACTAACACTTAAAGTTAGTGTAAACACTAACTTTAAGTGCTTCGTAGCACTAAATTTAGTGCTACAAAGCACTTAAAGTTAGTGTTTACACTAACTTTAAGTGTTAGTGTTAGTATGTGAATACGGGCCAAAGTTTCAAAAAATTTTTTATGTGATATGCACATCAAATCAAAGGAAATTGAAGCCTGAACAACTTTTGTTCTTAGGATGTATGGTTATTTTTGCGCATTTTCGAAAAAATAGCCAAAACCCACATTTCAGGAGCTCCACCTTAAGGTGGTAGTAACGAATGTGCAGTGATTTTTAAATTTTTGAAAAAATTTAGTTGATTCAAACTGTATTTTTTGAAAATAAAGTCTGTCAAAAATTGATTCATATACACAAAATGGCCAATGAAGTGAGCGGGATCATGTGAAAAATTTTTAGGAGCAAGCCAAGCCAACAAGCCAAACTACACAACAGGAGAATGGAAATTTAACAGTTTTGGCCACTTTTCTAAGCGCATGCGCAGCGCATAAACACAAAAATGAACATGAATAAACTTTTGCAAATTTTCTAGACCCAAAATTAAAATTTTTCAAATTGCTTATATTTTTGCGCAGATATAGAACCCGAAAGTTGAGTGTGAATAGAAAGTTTTTACTTTGAAACCATATATTTCATTTAATAATTGACAAATTATGAAATCGTGCATTTTGGGTCTAGATAATTCACTTTTGAATATTTGTGCAATTTTTTGTATGTTTTTGTTGTTAAAACTCTTCAAAAAGTGGCCAGATTTGAAAGTGCTCAAAAACGCCAAATTGGTCTAGTTTTAACACGCGCCATACAAATCATCTTCACAGTTGTACAATAAAACTTTGCTTAAATGTAGAAGAAAAGTAGCGCTTTCTAACGATATAAAAATTATGCTCTAAAGTTAATTCATTATTGAATACTAGCCTGTTGAAAAACACTGCACATTCGTTACTACCACCTTAAGGTGGCGCTCCTGAAATGTGACTTTTCAAAAAACGGCAGTTTGGGGACAATTTTAGATACACAATAGCAAGCCGGTGTAAAAGCATGCCCAAACACAAAATATGAAGTTGATTGATACTAATTAGCATTCACTGTAGACCAAACGTGAGTGGATTTTCGGCTTTCGATTTCTCTTCATAGGTAGATAGCTATTGCACAACCAATAGCTCATTTTGCTTGCCATAATGTGATCGAGCGGTTGCAAGATCTGATTTTTGACAAAAATGATTGATATATTGAAAAACACAAAAATCACCATTTTCGAAAAACAAATTTGACTAAATTTTTAAAATACTATCGATTTGCTCAAAATCAAATTTTGCGACCGCTCGAAGACGACAAGATGCATTTATGTGCCAAATTTTAACTTTTTTTGTTGAGCCAATTTTTTAAAATCGCAAGCCGAAAATTTGCGTTTGTATTCACACGCACTATATTTCTGTCTCATGCAAAAAATATTGCGTTATTTCACAAAAAAATTACACCAGACTCAATATAACACCGAAAATTTTAAAGTTTGTTCAACTAAAACGCAGCTGGCTGTGTTTTTCAGTCTTTCAAATTCATTGCATACGTGTAAATGCATTGGCTTGTAAGGCGATTTCTGAAAAAAATCTATTTTTGCTCAAAAAGCTCAAAAATTTTAAAAATTTTTTTCATGTGATACGGGCATCAAATTAAAGGAAATTTACTTCTGAACAACTTTTGTTCTTACGAGGCATGTTTATTTTTGCGCGTTTTTAAAATAGTGGCCAAAACCCACATTTCAGGAGCGCCACCTTAAATCGGTGCAACTGAAGAAAAAAACTGGGGAAAAATTCCATTTGAACTTTTCATTGCCGAAAACATCATATGATACGTTTTTTTAGTGCGCTGAGTTCATTTTTAGCACTTTTGAAGATGTTGATTTGAATAAAACGATTTATGGTTTTTCAAAAAAATTCAAATTTTGTCGAAAATCATCATTTTTCGACATATTGGGGTGAATTGTCGACAATTATCATTCACAGGAAAACCAAGAGTGTGAAAAATATCCAAAACGAGTGAGAAATTTTTTTCTTTTCTCACTGGATTCTAACGGGGTTAAATGCAGTTGGGGGGGGAAAAATAGTGGACCTATTTTTTTGAGTAGAGCACCTTGGGGGAAGCATTTTTGCTTCAAGAACCCCTATTTCATTTTTTGGATTTTCTGAGATACCACCCCCCGAAATCTGAACCCTCGGTGAGGGACGTTTTCGCAATTTTTTTTCGAAGCTCTAGTTTTTTCCATTCTAATCGTATCTAAATGGTGTCAGATTATTGGTTACAATTTTTTAGAATCAAAACAAAGGCTCTTTGACCGCGTTTCTGCCGGAAAATTTGCCAAATTCGCCAGAAACGTCCAATTTTTGACCAAATTCAAACTTGGCCTTAATTTAGGCTTGGGCTTAGGCTTAGGCTTAGGGCTTAGGCTTAGTATGGGGCTTAGGCTTAGGCTTAGTATCAGGCTTAGGCTTAGGCTTAGGTTCAGGCTTAGGCTTAGGCTCAGGCTTAGGCAATAAAAAATCGAAATTTTCAGAAAAAATCCTGCCAGCTTAGCCTAGAGAATCCTGCCAACTAAGCCTAGACGATGCCTTAAAACATCATAACGCACTCAAAACTATCCAAAAACAAAGATTATAGCCATTTTTGGCTTCGAACTTTGGCCTACGCTCATTTCCAAAAACACTGAAAATGCAATTTTCAAGGGGTCATAGCTCAGAAAATCCAAATTTGTGGATAGGGGTTTTATTACAAAAAATGCTTCCCTCAAGGTGCTCTACTCCAAAAAATAGGTCCACTATTTTTCCCCCCCCAACTGCACTTGATCCTTCTAACGTGTGAATATAGTGAGAAAAACATAGAAAAATTTCTCACTTGTTTTCGACGTTTTTCAGATGCGAAGTGTGATTCTCACCGGAATCTCACGTGCGAAACCAGTGAGAAAAATTTCTCACTCATTTCACACTTTATTCTTACTCTTTTCACATAAAAAAAACTAATGAGAAAACAGTTCGAACATATTATCACTGGTTTTCAACTCTTTTTTGACGTCTAAAACGAGTGAAAGAATAGTGATAAATTTTTATCACTCTTTTCACACTGGTTTCTCACTCTCTCAATACTTTTGTCAGCGTCGGAAACCAGTGATAAACCAGTGAGAAATTTTCTCACTCTTTTCCAACATCCAAAAACAGTGAGAAAATAGTGAGAAACTTTCTCACTCTTTTTCACACTGTTTCTCACTGTTTTACAATTGCCCAATACTTTTGTCAACGTCGGAAACCAGTGATAAATCAGTGAGAAAATTTCTCACTCGTTTCTAACGTCCGAAAACAGTGCGAAATGAGTGAGAAATTTTCTCACTCTTTTTACACTGTCTTCTCACCGATTTAGCACTCTTTCTCACTGTTTTTTTACGTCTGAAACCATTACGAAACTTTTTACACTTTCAGTGTGTTTCACAGCTGTTGTATAAATTGCTAAAAAAATTTTTTTCAACAAGAGCTATATACTTTTATATACGTTAATTTATTGCCGCTATTAGTATTTTTGCATGTTGGTAAGTTTGTTAATTATTGTCTTATCTAGTTTAATTTTGTAAACTTATGATTTAGGCTGGAATTCACAACCTAACACTAACACTAACTTTTTCCTTGAAAGCTAGTGAAACACTCAAATTTGGGCTCAAAACACTTAAAATGTTAGTGTTTCATGCCCAGATTTAAGTGTTTCACTAACTTTTAAGGGAAAAGTTAGTGTTAGTGTTAGGTTGTGAATTCCAGCCTTAGTGTACTAGAAAAGGGGAATTATATATTTATATATAGCTGCTGAACCTCAGCTCCGTAGGTTCAGTGTTAATAGTTTAGAATGTTGTGCGCACATAATATTTTGCGTAATATATATTGCCAATGTATGAGTTTATATCATATATGTATTCTCAAATGCTGCAAAATATACCAATACTGATAGCAATATATATGTCCCATTGTCCCAATACTGATAACAATATGCCCATTTCTGATACACAACAAAATATTTATGCATTCGGCAAACCATCACAAGAAATGAGCGCAATAAGGTATGAAGTTACTGAGAAAACAGTGAAAAGTGAGAAAATAGTGTGAAAAGAGTGCTAAAACAGTGTAAAATTAGTGTGAATACAGTGAGAATTTGTTCAGCGCAGTCTAGCTGGAGTGAGAAAACAGTGATAAAAGAGTGAGAAAATAGTGTGAAAAGAGTGAGAAAACAGTGTGAAAAGAGTGAGAAAGGAGTGAGAAATTGTTCAGCGCAGTCTACCAGGAGTGAGAAAACAGTGATAAAAGAGTGAGAAAACAGTGATAAAAGAGTGAGAAAGCAGTGATAAAAGAGTGAGAAAATAGTGTGAAAAGAGTGAGATAACAGTGTGAAAAGAGTGAGAAAGGAGTGAGAAATTGTTAGCGCAGTCTAGCTGGAGTGAGAAAACAGTGATAAAAGAGTGAGAAAATAGTGATAAAAGAGTGAGAAAGCAGTGTGAAAACAGTGGTAAAAGAATACTAATAGAGTGATAATAGAGTGCGAAAAGAGTGTGAATATGCTTCTGGCTACATTTCTCACTGGTTTCGGATGCGTGCGAAAAGAGTGAGAAAAAGTCAGAATTGAGTGATAAAAAGTGTGAAACGGGTGAGAAACGAGTGCGAAACGAGTGCAACTTTGCTCTCCGAATCCAGTGAGAAATTTTTCTCACTCATTTCGCACCCTTTTCGGACGCGCCTTTGTCTTCCTGAATACAGTCGTAATATCAGTCTTAAATTTGATCATCATAACGTAACACATAGTATATTTAATTCAGCTTTGTTTGCAACATATTCTGCTCAATTTTGCCAAAAAAGTTCAATTTTTCTAACTATAAAATAGTTGAAATACACGTCGTCAAACTGAGCTCCTATACCGAAACTTTTTGTTTCTTTTTGGGTAGACAATAAAGTAATTACGTTTTTCCAGAAAAAATAGCCATCTTTAGTCATAAGTACCAATTTTTAATAAATTCAAATACCGTAAATGCTAATTCAAAATGTCACTGATGCTCAGCATCAAGCTGGCACTGACAAGCATCAGAAATAACTTTACCGCACTAAAAAATCGCAAATAGCTTCATATTTGAAAAAAAATTCGCAGCGATTGCTCGAAATTTGTACTGAATCTTACTTGTACTGTAACGCTTCAACCAGCCTGAACCTGGTAGCTTCAGAAAAAGTTTTGTAACTTTTCAAAGCCTAAACCGATTCACAAAATTTTTTCAGCATTTAGTAGCTTAGAAGTTACTCTTTCAATGGTAGTAGCAGGTTTTCATTTGATTCAGTATAAATCCAATTTTGCACAAAAAATTTCATGTAAGCTTTAGTTTTTGGACAAAGTTTGATTTCCAGCTAAAACTTACATCCTACAAACTTCTAACCTAGCCTATTCGAAAGAGCATTCAATTTTAACCCCACCTAGTTTTGGAGGATATAGGGGGACTCCGGATCATTAGTCGAAAAAATGCCGTTTTCCCGACTTATTCCACCCCTAAGGTTTTTAACACCAATAATTTCACTCTAGATTTTTATTAAAAGGGGCGACATCTATTTTGGGGGCTAGAGATCAGATTGGGGGCTTGGCTGACGATGGGGGTTCTATATTTTTATTAAAAGATGGGGTAGGAAGCGTTTTAGGGCCAAAAATAATTTCCCCCCCCCCGCCGAAGATTGACCGCGGCCTCCTGCTCGTATTTGGGCAAGCACTGTTCTGTCTTGACGTTTCAGATTTTGTTCGTCAACGTATGTAGGGGGATGACAATTCCGGTAGACGCTGTTACCCCAGGGATGTGTTGTCAGGAAGGTGGCTGTTTCCGACCGTCTTTTCTGGTTCATGTGGCGCTTGATGGTAGCCTTAGCCGTGGACCAGTCGATTGAACAGTCGGTTTGCTCGAGGTTGGTGGCTCGTTTAGCGATGGCGTCGACGGCTTCATTTCCCGTGATGCCACAATGGCTTGGAACCCACTGTAAATGTACCGTCCAGTGTCTTGTGCTCAGTTGGGAAAGCATATTCCAGATTCTCAGCGCAAGGTCATCTGTTTGAGCGTGTGGCCCCGCCTCCAGCCTCTGCAAAGCAGACAGCGAGTCGGTACACACTAGAAGGTGGCCTTGTGCTCTCATCCAGTCTGCGTTTGAGGTAACCACTTCAAGTCCAGCTGCTAACGCGACTAATTCGGCTCTGTAGCTAGAAGACAGCCTTCCAGCTGGTTGCGCAACTTCAATTTCTTCACCAGTTAGTAAGTGTCGTATCAGCGCCCCGGCGCCACCGTGAGTGTTGGATTGAGTCACTGACCCATCAGTCCACATTTCAACGGTTGCTGCTTTCAACCCAGCAAGCAATTCCTGGGCTTTGGCTACCTTCACTGTGTCGGGTTCAGCCTTGCGACAGGGGACGTGTAGAGAAGTAGCAATCGAGATGTTATCTGCCGTGATTTGCCATGGTGCCTGCTCCGGAGTGATTTTTATTAAAAGGGGCGACAGCTATTTTGGGGGCTAGAGATCACATTGGGGGCTTGGCTGACGATGGGGGTTCTATATTTTTATTAAAAGATGGGGTGCGAGGCACGTGGCAGCCGAAAATAATTTTTCCCCCTATTCTTCAGTTTGACCCCTTAAATCAATTCCAATTTTTGAGAATAGTTTTACAGTTTTTTCGTATATACAATATTTAGACATCCGAGTTTTGAATTAAACTGTCCAAAAACACTACGAAATATGTATAAAAAGCTCCTAATAACCTCCGAATTACCTCCGAAGTGTAAGACGGTGATTCAGTGAAATTTCGGATCACCAGTTTTCCTGTGTTAGGGGTGAATGAAGTCGGAAAAACGGCATTTTTTCGACTAATGATCCGGAGTATAAGTTCCGTCCCTCAAACCGAAGGGCAGTCAAAATTAAACGCTCTTTTGAATAGGCTAGGTTAGACGTTTGTAGGATGTGAGCTTTAGCTGGAACTCAAACTTTGTCCAAAAATTAAACTTTACATGTATTTTTTTGCGCAAAATTGGATTTAAGCAAAAATACTGAATCAAATAAAAACCTGCTGCTACTATTAAAAGACTAACTTCTAAGCTACTGAATGTTGAAAAAATTTTGCAAGGTTCAGGCTTTGAAAAGTTACAAAACTTTTTCTGAAGCTACCAGGATCAGGCTAATTGAAGCGTTACAGCGCAAGTAAGTTTGATATGTGAGCTCAGTTTTTACGATGCATATTTCGCCTATTAATAGTTTGAAAAATTAACATTTTTTGGTATAAATGAGTAGAATATGTTGGAAACAAAGCTGAATTAAATATATAACTATAAGTTACGTTATGATGATTAAACTTCTGAGTGACTGATAGTACTGGTGAAATTTTCGAAAATCAGCCCCAGAATGTCGAAAAATGATGATTTTCGACAAAATTTGAATTGTTTCGAAAAGCAATAAATCCGCGTTTTTTCGCTTGGAAAGTGCTAAAAATGAACTCAGCGCGCCCGAAAACCTATGTATATATATAAACGAGTTTTTATGTTGAAAAAATGTGAGTTTGAATTCCCCCCCCGCCAAACCTGCACCACGCAGGAGTATCTATAGATGTGTGAGAACTCACTGAGAAGTATATAACATTCACGGATTGTACAAGGTGAAACCCCAGTGCTTCTTGGCGAAGTGGTTTGTCATAGGTTTTATATGATTACTTACATTGGTGGACTGCACAACACGCGAAATTGTTTCATTTTCATTGTTTCATTGTCAAGTTATAAAGTTTGTCAAGTCGAGAAAAGTCCAAAACGTAAAGTTAATTCTTTACACAATACACATAGGGTGGATTTCACAAAGGTGGTTTTACTAAACCATGGCTTTACGTACGTTTTTATATGATTTGCACTTTCAGTACGAAATGATTTGTTACGATTTTCGTAGATTTTCTTAAACCATGGTTTTAGCTCAGCTGAAATTTCAGCAAAACAGAGACTTGCTAGTGCTGTGCTGCAGGTTTTTACTCGGCTATGGCTCTTTCGAACCCCTAAAACATTTGGCCACCCACTGGAGACACAAAGTTTGTGCAGGTCAGCCCAACTGTTAGTTTCATGCCAAACAAGTCCCATTGTTGCGACAATGGAAAAATGCTGGATTCTGTTGGTTTCGTTGAAGGCATGCCGCACGACCCGTCGAAAATTATGTCCAAATTTTGAATAATGCAATTCAAACACCACGTGGTTGCACAAATTTATTACCCACACACTAGACTGAAAGATTTTGAAATGTGCCATATGACAATCACTCAACTTTCACGAATAAGAGTGGGCCATCCTCGCTAGGTTTGCTTTGTTAAGAAATATAACAATCTAAAACTTCCTGAAGTCTTTTAGCGAACATGAAAACTTTCAGGAAACATTTTTATATGAGACCATGAGTGTTTATAGTGGTGCGGGAAAAAACCCTACGCGTTTTGCGGGGAAAAATCCCTAGTGCTTCCTGGCCAAACCTTCATACATAGGCCCTTTTTGAGTATGTAGGTGGAAAGCGCATCCCAAACTGACTTGCCATACCAATTTTTGTGCAGTTCTGAGGCATGTAGCAGTTTTTATGAAATATCAAAATTTTGCATGTTGAAAAATTTCAAAGTGACACAATTTTCGAAATTTTTGACTCGTCAATTTTTCACAAAAACACTTTTGGCCAACGCCGTTTGCATTTTTCAATAGAGTTGCCTTTCCTCTATACTTCTACAGCTCAAAAACAGTGAAAAACGTTGTGGTTGACCTGTGACTGTTGAAAGTTTGTGCGAAAAAACCCTATTGCGGAGAAAAACCCTATTTTGTTTGACATTTTTTTTGCGAAACTCATCCTTTGTTGCTACAAAAATTGATTCATCTGGGCTAACAACCAGCGAAGAGTTCATTCAAACCTTTTATTCGGCTGCAAAACGTCGTTTTTTGTCGTTTTTGGCCCATACACCGACACCCTTTACGAAACCTGTTTTGGTGATGTTTCACCAAAATTTGGCATTGTTTAGAATATTTAGGCTTTAGCTGCTGCGTACCATTTGAATCCAGGAATGGTAGACGCGGGCAGTGTTTGTCCACTGTTTCTAACGTAATAAGCGCAAAAATCGGTTTTTAATGCTTTTAAATAATGAATATAAATGCATATTTGGGCAGAAGTCATTTCTGCCAAAAAGGGTCCATTTTTGAAGAATCGTTGCGAGAGTCACATGGGTGTCGACTGTCGTAGTCCACATTGCAGCCTAAGAGCTGTAGAACACGAAGAAATTGAGTTTATACTCACTGCTTATAGAACAACGGGTAAAAGTGATAGGGTTTTTTTCTCCGCATTAGGGTTTTTTCCGCATAGGGGTTTCTCCCAGGAGGTTTCGAGGCTTGTTAACTCAAAAACGTGAGTAGTTAACCTATTTTATTAGTGCAGCGGTTAGGCCAAAGATGGCCGTTTTAGAAGCCTCAAGCATTAATGAATCCGATTTATATGGAGCACAGGACGACCCTAAAAGTTGAAAATAGGGTTTGGTCCCCGCACCACTATATTTTTCGCAATTTTTAAATAAAATTTAGTGATTTTGGCACGAAAAAAAATTTTAGTAACTTGGAATTTGAGTAAATTTTGGTAAATTAGAGACTTGAAATATTTTGCCGGCCAATTTCTATCAGAAATTTGGCAAAATTAGTGCAATATTTGTAAAAAAAGGGTGAAAAGCAGATCTAAAAAGGTGTTAAAAAGTGTGAAACAGTGTTAAAAAGTGTAAAAAAATATATAGGTGTAAAAAAGTGTAAAAGGTTGTAAAAAAAAGTCCGAAATTTTGCTACACTACAAAAGTGTAAAAAAACGTTTTTTTTTACTTTTTACTATTTTACACTTCGCAACCCTATA
>JASANF010002937.1:0-20511 GCA_030248245.1 Trissonchulus sp. WLG1_4 | reverse complement strand
TATATATATACATCCCGACTGACGCACGTATTTATTAAGCACAGCCGTCAACAATCATACAATAATTAATAATTAAATTTGCACCGGTTTAAATTCTCGAACACGACCCCTGCCTCGACCCACGCCGGCGAATTTATGCACAGTCCAGGACCCAGGTCCATTCTCATTGGTCGCCGAAGTCACGTGACCGTGCTCCTGATCCAACTGATCCATCTTCCTTCCATTAAAAGCTCGTGTATCACAATCATACGTTGCTTCTGGCAACTCAGCGTCTACAATTTTCTTTTTCCATCGTGAGCGTTTGAACGTTTTCTCAGAAATGGCATTTTGTCTGTTATCTGCGGTTTCGTCAAAAAACGAAATCGGTCTTTCTTGAGCGTAGCTAAAAAATGGAATCTTATCGAAACCCCCCTTGCCACCGCTTTTGTTCCGAATACGCTCCACGCCTGGCATTTTTGGTAAAACAGCAGTTTCGGCTTTGACAAGTTCAAATCTGGACTGGCTGTGGGACTCAAAATTCGGCTGCCCGGTATTCGAGCAACTTGCTGATACGTCCTTTCTAGTTGGTTTGGTTTCAAAATCGCAATCAGACGGCATGGGGTCACTTAAGGCTTCAGTTTTGTCCTTAGTTTCCGAAGCACTGGGTTTGAAAACCATAATATGCACACTTTCTGGACGGAAATAGTCAACCAATCGCTGAGTGGGATCTAATCTTATTACCGAATCAGAAGGAGCACAACTCCTTCCAGTGGTTGTTGTTGTTGTTGTGGTTGTTGTTGTATTTGGTTGATAATTCGCAGGATTTTGTGCACCGGCAATACAATAATTATATGAGGTAGACGGTCGATAATAATCACGTCTGATGGGCTGCAACAAAAAACATCATAATGACGTATCCCAAAAAAAATTGTCATAAAACAACTTAATATTATTACAAGCAACAAGCTAAGAATATAGTAGAGCAGTAAATAATGGATGTGGATTAATTGGACTACACACACTTGTCAGCAATACAACAGCAAGACAGCTTTTAACAGTAATGGTCAGATACAGTAGTCAGTAAGATTATATATAACTAAAGTTAGTAGTTGTTGACTATCCAAACAGTGAAGTAGTGTTGAGCTGCCTAAAGTTAATCTTTTATGTTTTCACAACAAATATAATTAGAATAAGTTAATGAATTTAGTGATGAACAATTTATTATGGTGCACGTTAACTAGGATAGAAAAGGTGCTTACTAAACAGTCCTACTGGCAAAACGGAGTAAAAATTCATTTCTATTCGATAAATCGTGCTTAAACTAACTGCGTATTAAATAATATTTCAACATAAACACTTACCGATGTGCGACCGGCCATAGGACGAACATGCACCCATTGTTTTCCGTGGGGATTACAGAAGGCCTGTCTGCAATTAATAAGTATATAGTTGATTATTAAACAATAGTTCAAAAAATCTATATTGTTCAATTTCAATTCAATAATACGATTGGGGTACGCTTTCTTACGGGTTCACAAACTGGAAGAGGCGTTATTTTATTTTAATAATTAATTAGATAAACAAAGCTAACGGGGAAGATGATTGACGGATTTCTCAATTTTTGGTTGACACGTTGGCATAGAAATTTCAGAAATTCAAGTGATTTTTCATAACAACGGAATAACCAATCATATTCGGAGAAAAAGTCGGCACGGCAATATTAAGGGATCGATTCAAATTTACAGACAACCGTCCGTTTAGCCGACAAAATCACGAAATAATCATGCCGCGTTGATCTGATACTCTATGAGTGGCGTGAGTCTTGATTTTGAACTGATGGCTGCCGGCTGTACAGTAGGTGTGTTTTGATGATCAAAATCAAAAATCAAAATTGTGCATCAAAATTAATTTTGATTTTTGATGCAGCATCAAAATCAAAATCAAATTAAAATTTGACCATGCATCAAAAATCAAAATCAAAAATGGTAGTTTTTAGCTCCGCATCAAAAATCAAAATCAATAATCAAAAACCTTTTCAAGTTTGCATTTTTGATTTTTGATGCAGCGTACAAAATTGTTATACCACAGCACGATCGAGCTGGATTTTACACACGCACACACAATGTGGTAAAAAAATCAATAGTGGCCTTGCTCTGCTGGAATGCTGGATCGTTGTGTTGCGTCTGCATGACTTAACTGTACATCGTATAGTTTTTTGCTGTTCGTGCTTTTGGGTCACTCACTAATTTTCAGGTATGTAAGTCGCGTATTATATATAATAAGCAATAGGCTGCGCAGCATTAGTTCAATAAGTTGTTTGTCACAAGTGCAATAAGCTCGCATATCACAAAAAGCAGATTGCCTTTTTGACTTTTTTTGAAAGCAACGTTGATTTTTTATCGAAAAAATAACATTTTCTTTATTAATGTTGTAGTCTATTGCTAGCCTTCAACTATGGCAAGCGGACAGTTGCTGTGTTAAAAGTCTAGGGTGAGGTACAATTTTGAGCGCTTATTTAAAACTAAAAAACTGTGTATCCTAGGCCCCTAATCAACTGATTATGGTCATTATTAAATTCGTTATTTAATTGTAATTTCGCGAGCTCTGCACGACGCATGTAACTTGAGCAATGGCCAAAAAACCAGAAGGTGTCTGAGTCTGGCTCCCTAAAGAGAACTTTTGGGAGTTAAAGGGTTAACTGGAGTTACTACTGTGGACTGCACCGATGACTGATTGTGATAGTAACACAATAATAGATTGTACATTTTTGAAATTAAATCAATAACAATAAAAAATTCGTACTGTATAAGCCACAAAATAAAATTATTGCGCAAATAACAAGACGGAGCCTGTAGTCGGGGCCCCATGGCATACTCCAATACAAAGTGTTTTTCCGACAGTTTTTAAAGATTCGGTTAGCTAGCTATATTCTCATTAAATGCGTAGTTATAATTCCAATTTTATTAATTAATTAATGACGGAATTCAACTTAACTATTAATTAAACTAGAACAATTTAACTACAAACTATTAGATATTAACTACATAGCGACTAGCACCAATGCGAGTCGCCGGTGTGGTGTTGTGTCGCAGGTTCGCCTGGTCAAATGACTTGCACAGTTGCACCACCTCTCGGTGTACGTCCATATCCGCGCCACTATTCTGCTGGAGGCCTGGGACGTCGCAAGACGCTGTACTCCTCTGCTTTTTGCATGAGTAGTTAACACGGTTAAATAGCCTGGACCAGCTTGGTTCTGAACCTGAACCTTGGCTGGGATGACGGGCCCCCGTGGCCGCCCTTGTGGTGAGTCTCCAGGTAACACAGCAATCTGACAGCAGTACATCTTCACATACTGTCTGGAACTGTGGCGGGCGTGGGTACAGATTTTTTATGAACTACATAATAGCCCTACGGCTGACGTCCGAGAAGAAGACAGACAGACAGATATTAATTAGACAAATTTCGCTAGTTAAATATTTTAACATTTAGCTATTTACCTAGCTAAATAACAGTAATCGAATGTGGCCAGCCGGCCAGTGTTGTAACTTTAATCTTCCGGCCGGCCGGTTTTGACTAAGACTCTCAGGCCAGCTGGCCTAAAATTGCGGTCGGTTACAAACACTACATTTGCCCGTATGTCCTAACTAAATATGAATAGGTAGTGAAATATTGTTGTTGGACAGTTTTTTACATTGTTTTCTTACATATTTCTAGTCGCAATGAATGCTCTGTGAGCTGCTTGTGCTATGTGTTTACGGTTTTCATGACGGCAAATGTGTTATCCTTAAAGCATATTTTTTCACCTGTAAGCACCTATAAGTCCACTTCTTGAGGTCGATTTCTACCTTCAGCCAATTGAACTAGTACTTCAAATACGGTATAGTCTGGGTACCTAGCCAACCCTCAGACAATCAAAGCTTTACGGTATGTGACTAGCGTAAGGGTGGCCAGCCTGAAACGCTTGTGTTTACTTGGCAGTTTTTTGCAGAAATCAAAAATCAAAAATCAGAAATCAAAAATCAAAATCAAAATCAAAATTATAAATTTAAAAGTCTGCATCAAAAATCAAAATCAAAATTCCAAATTTTCAGCGACGCATCAAAAATCAAAATCAAAATTCCAAATTTTTGGTAACGCATCAAAAATCAAAATCAAAATTCAGCAAAATTGCGAAATCAAAACACACCTACTGTACAGATGGCTGTAAGTATGACCCTTTAATATTACGTGTACGGAGGACATCTTTATTGGGTGGTCCTAAGTTTGCACTTTGGTCATGTGTCTGGGATGGAGCTGTGTACCTTTCGCTAAAGCCACAGCACGCTTTTTGGCAAAGTTTTATGGAGACGTTTAAAACGGGAACAGGCTGTTTTTTGAGTGGGGGGGGGGGGGGTTGTGAACCACTAAAAGCGGTGCAATCACGGCAATATGCAACACCGATCAATGAGAAACATTATCATTGGCAAGTGAATAAGTGCGTACTCAGTACCGTTTGAAGTACTGTCTGATCAGGTCTTCGTTGCTTTCCACCGACGCCAGCGCACTTTGGTACACATCATCGGGTTCGTCGTCAGAATGGCTCAGCTCTGGATCCAGCAATCTACAACAAAACACACAGCTGATATTTTGTACCTGGGTCCGATTTATCGAAGCAAAATGTTTGTCGCTGTAATGTTTTCAACGACGAGCTTTGGTCTTCTAGAACGTTCTGATGTTCTAAAAGACCAAGCTCGTCGTTCAAATAATTTCAACGACGAACATTTTCAACGACGAACATCCGTCCCATAATTCAGTGTTATATACGTCGTTGAAAACGTTTCCATCAATCCAAAATTTTCAACGACGAACATTTGATTCGACAATTTGGGCCCAGGTTAATAGCGAACGCTTCTATCCGAACGTCATTTGAAATAACTCTTAAAAAAACAGGTGGCTTCAAAAGACTGACAAGAAAACCCTTGTGACAACTATAATAGTTTTGTTCGAAACAGTCATGAAATGCACAGCGCTGAGATGGTCTATATATAAGAAAGGTTCAGCTTCATGAGCTATACTTTTGAGATTGACTTAAAACTGGAAACTGGAATACGCATCAAGAAATGTTTGAAATGGGAAAACGGCTTCCAAAATAAGCAACAACCCTAAAATCGAAAAACTTCAATTCTGGTTTCTACAAGCATAATATGCGTAACTTTATTCTGTTTCTCGATGCAATACTTCAACGAATAACTTAAGCAATGGTGAAGAACATATCATTCCCAATCCCAATTAGTAATAATTCATAACACCTCCTATTGCGCACCTCATTTGAACAGTTTCGACTGGCAACGATACAGCGGACGTTGATGCTAAGTCTCTAGAACAATTAGCACAATAGCGTATTTTCCATAAAGTCTCACAAACAAAAACATTATAGCATTATTTTCTTATTATTACTCCTGTTTTGTCAACTACATTCTCACATAATAATAATAAACTTACTATCCTTTAAAAGCCGGAAGAATTACGTCAAACATATCATAAGAATTAGCACTTTTGTCGATTTACTAGCTGAGTGCATAATCAGACTGTAATGTAATTTCATTCATGTATTCTCATTTTATAATATATCGTCGGGGGAGTTGCAAAAGGTTGTAAGTCCACTTTTTGGGGTTCTGGAACTAGCATATTATTTTATTGAATTTTGAATCAACACCCGTGGAATCAACTTGAGAACTAACTCTTGCTGGGCATCCGTTTGCATCAACAAATGCATCACCGTGTCCTCAGAGTAATTGTTTTCGCACAAAAGCTCCTGAAGCACAAACAATTATTAGACATCATACAGGCCTATTAACACTGAAACAACAACAAAAATCGCCAGTAGGCCACAACGGGTTGCCGACCGGTAAGGGACCCTTTATTCTAGGCAAGGGACCCTCTATTCTAGGCAGAGGACCCTCTATTCTAAGCAGTGGACCCTCTATTTTAGGTAGATGACCCTCTATTCTAAGCAAAGGACCCTCTATTCTAGGTAGAGAACCCTCTATTTTAAGCAGAAAACCCTCTCAAGGCAGAGAACCTAGTGTTCTAGTCAGAAAATCATCCATTCTCGGTCAAAGACAATCTAGTCTAGGCGGAAGATCCTCTATTCTAGGCGGAAGACCCTCTATTCTAGGCAGAGGACCCTCTATTCTAAGCAGAGGACCCTCCATTCTAGGCAGAGGACCGTCCATTATAGGCAAAAGATCGTCTATTTTCGGTAAAAAACCTGATATTTATGTTCAGGGACCCAAATTACCCACAAAAACCCCAAAATTTCAATTTCGAACATTTGAACCCTTAGAAGGGGGGTGCCCTGAGTGGATCCTAGGGGGTCCAGGAAGATCCTAGGCAAAAACGAACCTTGGATTCGTGTTCAGGGGCTCAAATTACCCCTGAAAACACCAAAATCTCAATTCCGAAAATTCGACCCCTGAGGGCCCCTGGGTCATACGGGGTCCAGGGGGGGGTCCTGGGTAAAAAATAACCCCAGATTCCTGTTCAGGGGCTCAAATTACCCCTAAAAACACCAAAATCTCAATTTCAAAAATTTGACCCCTGAAGGCCCCCTAGGGGGGGGTTCCCTGAGGGGGCCGTAGGGGGGTTCAGGGAGGTCCTAGGCAAAAATAAACTTTGAATTCGTGTTCAGGGGCTCAAATTACCCCTAAAAACACCAAAATCTCAATTTCGAAAATTTGACCCCTGGGCCCTGAGGGCCCCTTAGGCGGGGGGTACCCTGGGGGGGGTCATAGGGTGGTCCAGGGGGGTCCTGGGTAAAAAATAACCCCAGATTCGTGTTCAGGGGCCCAAACTACGCCTAAAAACACCAAAATCTCAATTTCGAAAATTTGACCCCTGAGGGCCCCCTACGGGGGGTACCCTGGAGGGGGGGTCATAGGGGGTCCAGGGGGGTCCTGGGTAAAAAACAACCCCAGATTCGTGTTCAGGGGCCCAAACTACGCCTAAAAACACCAAAATCTCAATTTCGAAAATTTGACCCCTGAGGGCCCCCTACGGGGGTACCCTGGGGGGGGTCATAGGGGGTCCAGGGGGGTCCTGGGTAAAAAATAACCCCAGATTCGTGTTCAGGGGCCCAAATTACCCCTGGAGACAAGTTTTTGTCCAAATCCCTGACAAAAATTTTTTCAAGTTCACAAGGGTCCCCCCTTGTGTTCCATCGTTTTCGGGGGTCACGTGACCCGGCCCCCCGTGGGGTCAGGGGGTCACCAAGGTGGGGGGCACAACTACTCATAGGGGGGGTCCCCCCACCAAAGTTTGGGACCAATCCCCCCAGTAACTATAGAGAAAAACGAGTAACAAACTTTTGCTAACAGGAAAAAAAAACAAAAATCCCCAGTAGGCCACAACGGGTTGCCGACCGGTAAGGGACCCTCTATTCTAGGCAGAAGACCCTCTATTCTACGCAGAGGACACTCTATTCTAGGCAGACGACCCTCTATTCTAGGTAGAGGACCCTCTATTCTAAGCAGAGGACCCTCTATTCTAGGTAGAGGACCCTCTATTTCTAGCAGAAAACCCTCTAAAGGCAAAGAACCTAGTGTTCGAAGCAGAAAATCATTTATTCTCGGTAAAGAACCCTGTAGTCTAAGCGGAAGACCCTCTATTCTAGGCGGAGAACCCTCTATTCTAGTCAGAGGACCCTCTATTTTAGTCAGAGGACTCTCCATTCTAGGCAGAGGACCGTCCATTATAGGCAAAAGATCGTCTATTTTCGGTAAAAAACCTGATATTTATGTTCAGGGACCCAAATTACCCACAAAAACCCCAAAATTTCAATTTCGAAAATTTGAACCCTTAGAAGGGGGTACCCTGAGGGGATCATAGGGGTACCCAGGAAGCTCCTAGACAAAAAATTGACTCCAGATTCGTGTTCAGGGCTCCAAATAACCCCTAAAACACCAAAATCTCAAATTCGAAAATTTGACCCCAGAGGACCCCCTAGGGGGGGGTACCCTAAGGGGGTCATAGGGGGGTCCAGGGGGGTCCTGGTTAAAAAAATAACCCCAGATTCGTGTTCAGGGGCCCAAATTACCCCTAAAAACACCAAAATCTCAAATTCGAAAATTTGACCCCCGAGGACCCCCTAGGGGGGTACCCTAAGGGGGTCATACGGGGATCCAGGGGGGTCCTAGGTAAAAAATAACCCCAAATTCGTGTTCAGGGGCCCAAATTACCCCTAAAAACACCAAAATCTCAAATTCGAAAATTTGACCCCCGAGGACCCCCTAGGGGGGTACCCTAAGGGGGTCATAGGCGGGTCCAGGGGGGTCCTAGGTAAAAAATAACCCCAGATTCGTGTTCAGGGGCCAAAACTACCCTTGGAGACAGTTTTTTGTCCAAATCCTTGAAAAAAAAATTTTCAAGTTCACAAGGGTCCCCCCTTGTGTTCCATCGTTTTCGGGGGTCACGTGACCCGGCCCCCCGTGGGGTCAGGGGGTCACCAAGGTGGGGGGCACAACTACTCATAGGGGGGGTCCCCCCACCAAAGTTTGGGACCAATCCCTTCAGTAACTCCAGAGAAAAACGAGTAACAAACTTTTGATCACAGGAAAAACAACAACAAACAAGGGTCCCCCCTTGTGTACCATCATTTTCGGGGGTCACGTGACCCGGCCCCCCGTGGGGTCAGGGGGTCACCAAGGTGGGGGGCACAACTACTCACAGGGGGGGTTCCCCCACCAAAGTTTGGGACCAATCCCCCCAGTAACTTCAGAGAAAAACGAGTAACAAACTTTTGCTAACAGGAAAAAAAAAAAAAAAAAAAAAAAATCGCCAGTAGGCCACAACGGGTTGCCGACCGGTAAGGGACCCTCTATTCTAGGCAGAAGACCCTTTATTCTACGCAGAGGACACTCTATTCTAGGCAGACGACCCTCTATTCTAGGTAGAGGACCCTCTATTCTAGGCAGAGGACCCTCTCTTCTAGGTAGAGGACCCTCTATTTTTAGCAGAAAACCCTCTAAAGGCAGAGAACCTAACCTAGTGTTCTAGGCAGAAAATCATCCATTCTCGGAAAAGAACCCTGTAGTCTAAGCGGAAGACCCTCTATTCTAGGCGGAGAACCCTCTATTCTAGTCAGAGGACCCTCTATTCTAGTCAGAGGACTCTCTATTCTAAGCAGAGGACCCTCCATTCTAGGCAGAGGACCCTCCATTATAGGCAAAAGATTGTGAACACAACCTGATATTTATGTTCAGGGACCCAAATAAACCACATAAACTCCAAAATTTCAATTTCGAAAATTTGAACTTTTAGGAGGGGGTACCCTGCGTGGGTCCTAGGGGGTCCAGGAGGGTCCTAGGCAAAAACGAACCTTGGATTCGTGCTCAGGGGCTCAAATGACCCCTGAAAACACCAAAATCTCAATTTCAAAAATTTGACGCCTGAGGGCCCCTAGAGGGGGTATACTGAGGGCCCCGTAGGGGGATCCAGCGAGGTCCTAGGCAAAAATAAACCTTGGATTCGTGTTCAAGGGCTCAAATTACCCCTAAAAACACCAAAATCTCAATTTAGAAAAGTTGACCTCTGAGGACCCCCTAGGGGGCTACCCTGAGTGGGCCGTAGCAGGGTTCAGGGGAGTCCTAGGCAAAAATATACCTTGAATTCCTGTTCAGGGGCTCAAATTACCCCTAAAAACACCAAAATCTCAATTTCGAAAATTTGACCCCTGAGGGCCCCTAGGGGGGGTATACTGAGGGCCCCGTAGGGCCGTAGGGGGATCCCGCAAGGTTCTAGGCAAAAATAAACCTTGGATTAGTGTTCAGGGGCTCAAATTAATCCTAAAAACACTAAAATCTCAATTTCGAAAATTTGACCCCTGAGGGCCCCCTAAGGGGGGGTATACTGAGGGCCCCGTAGGGGGATCCAGCAAGGTCCTAGGCAAAAATAAACCTTGAATTCGTGTTCAGGGGCTCAAATTACCCCTAAAAACACCAAAATCTCAATTTCGAAAATTTGACCCCTGAGGGCCCCTAGGGGGGGGGGGTACCCTGGGGGGGGGGGGGGCAGAGAGGGTCCAGGGGGGTTCTGGGTATAAAATAACCCCAGATTCGTGTTCAGGGGCCCAAACTACCCATAAAAACACCAAAATCTCAATTTCGAAAATTTGACCCCTGAGGGCCCCCTAAGGGGGGGGGGGTATACTGAGGGCCCCGTAGGGGGATCCAGCAAGGTCCTAGGCAAAAATAAACCTTGAATTCGTGTTCAGGGGCTCAAATTACCCCTAAAAACACCAAAATCTCAATTTCGAAAATTTGACCCCTGAGGGCCCCTAGGGGGGGGGTACCCTGGGGGGGGGGGGTCATAGAGGGTCCAGGGGGGTCCTGGGTATAAAATAACCCCAGATTCGTGTTCAGGGGCCCAAACTACCCATAAAAACACCAAAATCTCAATTTCGAAAATTTGACCCCTGAGGGCCCCCTAGGGGGGTACCCTGGGGGGGGGGGGTCATAGGGTGGTCCAGGGGGGTCCTGGGTAAAAAATAACCCCAAATTCGTGTTCAGGGGCCCAAACTACCCCCACAGACAAATTTTTGTCCAAATCCCTGACAAAAAATTTTTCAAGTTCACAAGGGTCCCCCCTTGTGTTTCACCTTTTTGGGGGGTCACGTGACCCCGCCCCCCGTGGGGTCAGGGGGTCACCAAGGTGGGGGGCACAACTACTCATAGGGTGGGTCCCCCCACCAAAGTTTGGGACCAATGCCCCCAGTAACTCCAGAGAAAAGCGAGTAACAAACTTTTGCTAACAGGAAAAAAAACATCATCATCATCAACAACAAAAACAGGAATATGAATACAATGGGTTGCACCCCTGCTTCGCTGGGGGTCGGCAACCCAACAACATCAGGAATATGAATACAATGGGTTGCACCCCTGCTTCGCGGGGGGTCGGCAACCCAAAAAAACAGGAATATGAATACAATGGGTTGCACCCCTGCTTGGCTGGGGGTCGGCAACCCAAAAACATCATCATCAACAACAACAACAGGAATATGAATACAATGGGTTGCACCCCTGCTTCGCTGGGGGTCGGCAACCCAATTATAATGCTTCACTTTTCATTACATTCATCTGGCATTACAAAAAAACACGCCATTAATAATGCGTACAATATATTATATAAATGTGGCCTGATTATTTAGCAGTTTAGCCGGGTAAACAGACATACGACTGTAAGTACAATTAGACCTTTTCAGTTAATATTTGCCACTTTAATGCATGGAGATGAAACGTTTATACACACCATCAGGAAGTTACTACCATGGTCACCAAAAGGTATGTAGACATTTTAGCGTGAACAGGTTTTGCAGATGAAACTCAAACAAAACATCCCACAACTTCAAAACCGCATCAACTGTTGGAAAGATTTATATTAGGATTATTAAAATAAATTATAAAATTTTATGAAAGAATTTTTTTACTTCTAACTCTGCGTCGGAATACGCTTGCGACTTTTCCGGAAGACAAAGCCGGATTCTTTTGATGCAATACTCCAATGAGCCGATCGGAAACTTTGCACGCTCAATCTGCAATACAAATTAGGCAAAATTACGATTAGGCAAACGCAAATCACTAAAAAATGTAAAGTAAAAAAAGTATTTTCTATTTCATACCAGCTTTTCTCAGTTTATAATAATAATATTATCACTTATAACAGTTTCAAAGATTATAATATAATTTTATGGACTACAGCGTGTTACCGTTACGCAGAATCTGCGCACCGATTGGCTGTATGCTTGTTTGACATTCAAAAAAGTGGCGTAATTTCGTCAGACGTACCTCTTATCTATATAGTTATATCATGGGCAGCTGTCTCACTCTTCTTTTCTAACAGTGAGTCACCATAATAATATGTCCTCTTGCTAGAACACTATAGTTTCTCATGTCTCTTCCTTCTCTCATGAAAACTTTTCAGATTTTCAGGACTCCCCCACAGGATATAAATACGGGAAGGGAGCAACCCCACTCATTACATGACTAAAACTACATAGTACATAGCACATACTAAATAGTTATTTAAAAAGCAAAAAAAACCGAAGCTAAAAAACGTTGAAAATAAACCTCATCTTCACATTCCGTTTCTGCATCCGACAAGGAAGTGTTGAACTCTTCGGACAGATCACGAATAGTGCTAGAATACAAAAAACTGTATCCGTAACTTGACCACAATAAGCTTGGTTTAATTTTAAATCGTATACCGATATAAACAAAATCATAATATATGGATCTATGAAGTTTGCAAGATACAACAAAATTAACCATAGAAAGGTTGTATCAACTGTTGCTTTAATACTCTACCCTCAAGCCAGGTCAGTAACTAACCCTCATTTCTACTCTTACAGCGCCCTATGTGCAGTGACTGACATACGGGGTCAAACACAAAAGACTTAAGAAATATAATTGAATTTAAATATGGCCTGATTAATTAAACTTCAGCAAATAGTTCTGTACGAGCACCGCTAAATTTTGTAAAAGGACCCGCCCACCAAGCTGTGACTCCAAATAATATGTGTGCAGTTCTAAAGTAAACTCAAACTTTGTAAGTAATACTGAACATACTCATTCCACACTTTAACACATCTCTTGCGGAACTGACTGTCCCCTGTAGGCGCAATGAAGGCATAGTCTTGGAAGTAAGCCTGGAAGAATCTAAGATAAAAAAACGACAACCTAATTTGCATAGACATAAATATTTTTATCACACAAGTATTACATAAATTTAATTTTGATCACTACAAAACTAGTAATGAAAGGACTTATTGTAGAGTAAGCAATGTGATGAAGTGCAAACTTACACGTCAAAAGTTTGTATCAGATGTTACCTGGCTTGCTGCTATCATACTAACGCAAAAGCTGCACCAATTTGCTACCGTTTTTAGCAATGCTCACTTCACATGAGCAACCATGTATACTGAATCTGATAAGAAAAATGGATGCAAAGTTTACAAAATTTGCAACATAAAGGCGGTAGCAACAAAAAGCTACTGCGATAATGAAAATTTTTTACTGAACATATAAAAATTTAATAAAATTGACCTATAAACAAAATAGTGATCATAGTACCATTTTTTTCATTTTTTCCAGTTTATTTACATGCATTATTTCTTTGCTAATGTGAATGTTATTGACTGCACTAACACGCTTTCTATAGAAATAAGCACACACGTCAAAAAAGTGATAGCAATAAACAAAGCATACCCACGGCAATCTTTCAGTGAATTGAATAAGGTCAGTATATCGGCAGGAAACGGCAAAGGTTCGTGTGCCTCACACCTGAACACCAAACAAAATATTGTCTTAAGTCTTTTGGCCAGCAAAGAATACTTTAAATTGTAACCGGCTACTGTATTGGTAGGGTTACAGTTTATTACACAGGTTCACTGAGGAGCAAACACAACTAGACTGTAACTCTAGTATGAGCACCTAAATACTAGGCTACACTAAACTGTTCTAGATCTACTTCACAAAGTAGTCAAACTTGCAATTTATCATTTATTATTGCACATCACACAAGTTATAAACACAAGACCACACACACTTCTACTCTAGTGACGCACACCTGACACTAAGGTACCTACGGTAAACAGCTATATCACGACAATTTTTGGTTACATTTCTGGTTCTTTCCTCCTTTTGTGTGGGACCATGTCTTCTTGAATATTGTGAAATTTTGACCTCTGTCCCAAAACAGACGCTATTTGTCCTTGTTCTCGCCAGAAAATAACAATTTTTGACACTGTTTGGCTCGAATTTGGTTAAAAATCGCTCCGATTGTATTGGAACTACCAGTGTTCTGCTAAAATACACCCACCGAACTACATGTGTCACCGGCCACCGCATAGTTCTGAGCAGTGCGTTTAGTTGAAGTTTCACACATTTTTATTTTTGATTTTTGCTAAACTCATACTAATTGGAATTTACAGTTAAGTACATACGTGAAGCCACCAATTGGCAAAATAAGTTGACCAGCCAAACACTAATATTGAAGAAAAAAATGATAAGAATCACAGACAGAGTTGAAAGATAGTATGAAATAAGAAACCTAATCACAAACATACATTTTTGTGTGTGTACTGTGTTTACTGATAAACTTAACAACCACGGTAAGTTTGTTTTCGGAAAAAAATGACAGAATCTCACTGTTTGGTGTGAAATTTTAGTGAAATGAAAACTTTCGAAAAAATTTTCTGCCAAAAGTAAAAACCAAAGGGGGGACCACAGGAAAAATTTTCACAGATTTGAAAAACTGAGACCGGGTACAAACCGAGACTTTTCGACTACCGAGACCGAGACCGGGCTAGTCTCGGGTTTTGACCGAGACCGAGACTTTCATCCCTAAAAAACACACAGCTGAATACTTGTACTGTTTGCATATTAGACTTTAGTTAGGACTACTGTAATCAAACTGGTATAGTAATTAATGGCAGAGCTTTGATATATTTGTCCGGTGCCCCGTATAATTACGAATGAGCACAAAATTTGCACTGTTTCTAACACGTCAGCCTATCTGGCCGGTCTATGCACAGCAGCTAACCAGCTGAGTGCAACTGGTTGAAACTGCATAGTATGTATAGCACTGGCCTATGCATTATATTACAGCATCACTCAAGCATGTACATCAGCAATATATGTACAACCCGAGCAATGCGGAAATATAACTGGCAAGAGTAATATTATATCAAGAGTAATAGCACACGCGTAATCTATCAAGAGTAATAGCACACGCTACACGCAAACATACTAGCATTAAAAATTAGTTAAAAAACAAAATTAGTTAAAAATGCTTTTCAGCATCGATTTTTTACAAAAAATACCGATATGGTAGCTAGTTTTAATTTAGTTTCCCAAAAACTGAAAGACGTGTTGGAACCCTCAGGGTTGTAGCAGCTGGCATACCTTCACGAGTGGTAGAGAAATGCAACGCGAGAATTTTTTGGGTCCAAATGACCTAGTTGTAAAATCCTAAAAAGTTTTACTACCACTAGTAACTAGCACAGAAAATTTGCTAAATATTAGCCGTTATGCACGATTTGATGAATAAGTTTTGGGACGTAAACTAGTCATAATATTAAAATTTTCTAAAAAATGTTCTACGCATATCAACTTAGTAATAATTTGATAATAAACTTACGTGGCACCCATAGCAATTAATTCAGAGAAATGATGAAAGACAATGCAGTGAAATAAATCCAGGCAGAATTTGGCTGCATACGCCAGGCGATTGCTGAACACACAAACACAGCGGACAGGTCTAAAGACTTCCCTTGCAAAATTTCTGTTTCTGTTTTGACTTGTATAACATCATTTATAATATAATAGTTAATTTTTTCTTATTTATATAATTTTCCATAGTTATAATATACTTTAATATTATTTAAATTTTATGGTATAGATTTCTTCCGATCAAATATACCATTAGACAAAAATGCCCCAACCGAAATTGACACACTCTAAGACCAATCAAGCTGCGCATTTTTTTCTTTCATTTTTTGTACCAGTCACACTTTTAATTGACGCACTTGCGCTCGCTGT
Organism: Trissonchulus sp. WLG1_4; assembly: GCA_030248245.1. Taxonomy (NCBI): domain Eukaryota; kingdom Metazoa; phylum Nematoda; class Enoplea; order Enoplida; family Ironidae; genus Trissonchulus; species Trissonchulus sp. WLG1_4. Next base: position 4,960 of record JASANF010002937.1, on the reverse strand, counting down.
GAAAGCCGCCATGCGTGAAAATCCATCTGACATTTCAGTAGCAACCGCGGCAACAGTAATTCATAAATCAGAACAATTAAAAAACAATATCGTACATAAATCAGTATGTATATTTGTAAACAAAGAGTTACGCCCCACGTCAACTGTCTAAAATCTTTATTATACCTTACTTGCTTCAGTAATTTCTATGCTCAGAAATTCGAGGCGTCTACCTCATGTGAACAGTTCAATAAGTAATATAAGATGTAGAATTTGAGCCGATCACAGTAGCAAAGTCCTACAAGTAACAACTTGACTCGTGTCATTGTTGCAGACAACTTCAATTCTACGATCACTTTTTACCTGAAAAAATCCTAGGCATGGAACAACTAAAAGTCTGAAATAACTAAACTACAAAATTTTCTAAAACACACTTTCTAAAACATAACTCCAACATTGGCGCGACCTTTGTGAGCAGGGCTACAGATCCCGAAAAAGTGCGTTTCTAAAAATCGAATGCCACTTAGAGAGCAAAGCAACCAACCGACTGGCACACTTGCGCCTCCTGCAGGCCCATACTAATTTCCAGCTTGGTGTGGAGTGGTCGTCAGCGAGGCCACGGTGTCCAGCAGGAACGCAGATTAGTCGTCGGCATTCACCGGCTCGGCCTCGAGTCCACGAGTGACCAAGACCAATTAGCATATCCTCAAAAGGCAACGCCCGAATTACATCAGGGGGGACCCCCCAGAATCAAGAGGCCGGGGGGGATGATCACCGAAAATTTGGCCCAAATAGAATGAAAGGGGGCATTTCAATCGAAAAAATTGTACAAAATTTAAATTTGTTTGGTCTGTCCGGGATGCGGGGGCTCCCCAAAATTTTAAACCGGTTACATGTATATTAGAGCAACGCGAGGGGAGTAGTCATCGGGGGGGGAATTCCCCCCGAACTTGTTTCCGACTGAAATTTTACACAAGGGTTCCCCCCTTGGTTTTTATGGTCAGCCGGAAAAAAATTGACCAAATTTGGCCTAAAAATTAAAAATTTCTAATTTGTTTTCTGGAGGCTGCCGTTACCGACCCCTGCAACCTTGTGTCTCAACGTTTTTGCTTTTATGTTACATCGAAGAGTGTGTATGTGTGTATATATGGGTGCATTGTACACTATTTATTTGCAATATGTGGTGCATCGTACGCTATTTATTTGCAATACACTGTTTGTTTTGTTTAATGTATCCTTGTAGTTGTTTTATTGTAGCAAAAATGGCATTTTTTTTTGTAAATTTGCGGCTCGTTATGTCAGAAATCTTCTTCAAGTTTTCAAATTTGCTAGATTCTGATCGGTCCAACAGTTTTGTAATTTTCGGTGTTTTGAGCTTAAATTTTTCCTTCGAATGCAGCTCTGGTAAGATGATTAGCGTTGTTTTTGAACGAAATGCTAATATACGTCGTTTTTTGCGTTAAAATTGCAATTATGTGCATTTTAGCATACTAAAAAATCGAAGAAATTTTTTCTGGCTGCGGCACTGGCTAACACAGATTTTTGGTCCTCTCAACAACAGTATACAATGGCCATTAAACAACAACAACGTAATGTCAGGTCATTTCTAACCGTAGCTAAAGTTGACACAATGCCTTTAACACTCGTGTGACCTTTCTTGTTACAGAAACAGGAACTTACAAAAAAATCAAAAAATAAGTTGTAAGTACCAATGGAGCTTAAGAACAAACGATTTTTTTCGTTGATGCTAGCCCTGGGGAAGTCGAGACCATCCGACTAGGGGATAAATTATTCTCCTCTCGGTCCCCTGTCACCTGCCTAGGGTCGCGTGCACTCAAATTTAGGCCATGGCCTTTGCTATGGCCTAGAGACCCAGAGATTCGCTTACATCCAAAGTCGAGCTTATATGTTTGACCAACATGTTTTTAGCTTCCGGCATTACTGCGAAGACTTCATTGAGCAAACTGCACAGATATTTTTTCATGTGTTTGTGACCGTAAAGCGAGCACAGATCCAGAATATGTGCAGAGGAGAACCAACAGCCTGACCTCAAAATATCGCGCTGACAATCAGGAGACAGTTGGTATTTACCCTAAAACAAAAATAATCAAATAATGTACAGTAGTTAATAGGTAGGTACTTTAGCTCATGTTAGTAGTTGGTACTTTAATGTTAGTATTAACTTCCGCTTCTATATATAATATAACGTACATGCATTAGAACTTCTTTCAGAAATAAAAAATTATTCACTCACAACTGCGAAAAAGCCGGGGGAGCTAACAGATATACTGGGAGGTCAGCCGCAGACTTAGGAAAAAGCTTTCTGCCGAAAATGTAACAATGTGGATGTTAGACTCTCGTCAAATACTGTAGAAGACCAAAAAATCTGCCCTAAATTTTTCGAAAAAAGTTCCATTTTACTCATTTTTTGCTATAATTTACGATTTAGATTTTATGGGGCACCTCCCTACTTACATGTATTATACATGATGTATATATGTGTCCTACATAGGCTGGTGCGCAGCAGCCGTACCTTCACAGCTCACGCCTGTTATTTTTTTACATTTGGGTCATAACAGGCGACTTTATGAAAAAAGCAATCACTTTTTGTCATCATCAATTATAACAATATATATATAAACTGGTCTCGATATAATCCGGTCTTCGATTTTACAAATCGCGTAGGGGATAATTTTGAGAAAAGTATATACAATATTAAATCTCACCTCTGCACTGCAGACTAGCCGTTTGAAAATCACAAATACGCGTTTGTAAAGCTGCTGTTGTAATTGGCGAACATTCGAACACACAGTAGACCAGACACGATTATATAAATATGGTTCGGTGCATTATTGAAACAGAAACTCAATCAGAAATAATGGAATTCTTCGCCACACACCAGACAACAACAATTACAAAAGTCTCAAACCAATAAATCGTCGACGTACGTTAAACACAAAACACAAAGCTTTCACAATATTATGAAGGGTTCTTGGCAACACGCCGCATTACCGTTTATTAATTTAACTGGTGAAGCTAAATATGAATGAGCACCGAGCTGCTTACTACTGCATAAAACATTATATAACCCTTCTATATTATATTTTTTAAAGCAACATTAATTGATCTTAATTTGGCCTAAAATAAAAATTTCCCAATTTTTTTAGTAAAGAATATCACCAGACCCCTGCCAATCTATAACTTAATATACCTTGTTGTTATCTATCATCCAAGCCTATGAATCTATACACAAGTATGTTATGCTGCATTTACATGAGTACACGAGCATCAATGTAACGGGGTCAAAATTTTGGGGGGGGGCCTCTCCGGCCAAATTTTGGGGACCCTCCGCCCCAGATCAACAAAAATACCTTTAATTTTTCAAAATCTCTAAAATTTCACCCGCCAAGTGCCATCTTTGATTTTGCCGGATTTTGGGGACCCTCAACCCCGGGTCCTCAATTTCGGGGCGGGGTCCCCCCATCCCCCCTCATACATGTATATACACACGTATATTATGCTACATTTTCTTGTGTAATAGACTGTCTGATGTGACGTTCTGATGTTTTGTTTCAATTTTTGTCAGAAATAAATTCTGATATATACGTCTCCACGTTTCGGAATTTTGGCTAAAAATTGGAAAAGTCGCCGATTTTTTCTAGGGGCTGCCGCCCCCCGACCCCTGCAACTGTTTAGTAATCTTGCGTTTGTGAGGCATACTTAAATTCCTTAAAGTGCCTTTTATTGTAACCCATTACAAAATTTGAGAAGCCCCCCGAAATTTTTTTATAATGTAATGTATATAGTTTGTAGCTGTTTTATGGTAGAAAAGTTGTCTTTCTGTTTCATTTTCACAAAATTTCATTTCTTTTGTGAATTTATAGTAAGTAAAAATCTTATTCGATCCTCGCGAATCCGCCAGCTGTTATGTAATTTTTGGTGGTTTGAGCTCAAAAAAAATTTTAGATGCCGCTCTAGTAACAAAAAAAGCATTATTTTGAACGAATATGCTAAATGTGTCGTTTTTGTGCTAAAATTGCTGTTAAATGCATTTTAACACTTTTAAAATTTTAAAAGTCGATTCCCTCCAAAATTTGTTTCTGGCTACACAACTGCAACTGCACAATATATATACTATGCTCATTTTTGTACATAATTTTTACGCAAAAATGCAAAAATGAGTTGGCCTAAGCTTTTTGTCAAATGGCCTAAAAAAATTTTGGACCTGAGGCCAAGTGGCCTAAACTTTTCAAGCCGAAAAACCCTGAATCAGCTATTATACACCACCTTGGACAATTAATCAGGAAAGATCCAGCATCCACAGCGGACTGTTGAATAAATAATAATGAATCTGGGCCCCATAAGTAGTGGAAGCTGAGCGACAACCATTGCCAACAAACGTGCACGATTTGACGTGTGCAGTCGAGCCAGGCCTGGCGGGCAAAGCCTCCCTGCACCAGCAGCCGGCAATGAGACATAGTCCAACTTGCGGCAGCAAGACGATTTATCCAAGAAAACCAGTTGCAAATTAACTGTATTTACAATAATTTATATATTTACAAATGATAACATCTCGGAAAAAATAACAGTTCCCCATAAAACAGCCTCTAGAATCTACTCAATCGAATTTTTCAAGAAGTAATATAATTATATGAACGCAGTGAAATGTAAACTAATATTCTTGAATCTTGAACCAAACCAAAACGAATGAAATAAGATAATAAAAACTGGTACTTTTTGTTGTCAAATATATTTTCAAATTAAAACAGCTGAATACTATGGTCACTAATTCATATAGTAAAACTACATTCATAATAATATAACTACTATAACATAACTTGAGTCTTGACGTACCAAGTCATGACGATGCACTACTTTCAACATCCGTATTTGCCATTGCAGTTGCCAACGAGTCAGAGCACTAGTATACTGTGTTCAGTACTGTACTCAGCCGAATCTTGACCGTACTGATGTACTGTGT
>JASANF010002936.1:0-26811 GCA_030248245.1 Trissonchulus sp. WLG1_4 | reverse complement strand
TTAGTTAGTTAGTCTAAAAGTTAGTTACTAAAGTTAGTCTAAAAGTTAATCGTCTAAAAGTCTAAACTCCATCCTTTATTTCAGACCTACTCCGGTCTCTTCTGCGTCGTGATCAACCCTTACAAACGGTTGCCCATCTACACGGAATCCGTCGTGAAGATGTATCAGGGCAAACGGCGTAACGAGATGCCACCGCATTTGTTCGCTGTGGCCGATCAGGCCTATCGAAACATGTTGCAAGATCGGGAGAATCAATCTATGCTGATCACCGGTGAATCTGGGGCCGGTAAAACGGAGAACACCAAGAAGGTCATCTCGTACTTCGCTCTGGTCGGAGCTAGTTCCAAAAAGGACGAAGATACCTCAAAGGTGATGACTTTTTGGCGATTTTGGCAAAAATGGTGTACCTAGGGTCTTAGGGTCAGGCAAACTAACGCTAACTGTTCGCACATGAAATGAAGGCCGGCACAGCATTCTACTCACACACACGCACACACAACTACAGTTAATATTATCACATGGCCTAGTGTTATTGTATTAGGATCATCATAAGGACCTGTTGCGGTGTGCCGCAACAGGAAAAAACTTGAGTTCTTTTTGCAACGTTTCTTTGGTCTGGTTAAGACAGTTTCTTCTGGACAAGTATGACTCGAGCTTTAGCTTGTATTTTGGCAAATTCCAAATCTACATACCAGAGTAACTCGACAATTTAGGAATTGGTGTTAAGGTAGAATTTATTGAGAATAAAGCTAAATTCAACTTGAAAAACTAGACGGGGGTTGTTTTCGTTTACTGAATTATAAAAATCTTAGTTCAAATCTAGAAGTTAGCTATGTATTTATGTATGCACACTATTTATAAATCTCGCTCAAAACAAACTAAATTTCTAAATTTCACACTCCCCACATTATGTAGAATTCTTATTTCCCAATATATAAGGCACTTATTTTTTGCAATGACTTTGTTTAATTCATTGATTGAACTTTCAAATTTCAAATTTTGAAATTTCAAAGAAATTTTAAACCGTGCAGATCAAGAAAAGGATAATTGAAAACTTACACTCAAACGAACACACTAGTTCTCAATAAACTGTATAAAGTTGCGTAGTTATTATATCAAACTGTATAAAGTTGCGTAGCTATTATATCAAACTGTATAAAGCTGCGTAGCTATTATATCAACTGTATAAAGCTGCGTAGCTAATATATCTGTGTCAAAGCTAACCTAAGTTGCATAGTTTTCAAGATTTTTTTTTCAAGTTTTCGATAGATTTCAAGTCGCGTCCGAATACGCAATTTCGTAGGCACAGACGGGTATGAATCGAGATTACGCAATTAGCTTTCAAGTTGCGTTCGACTACGCAATTGCGTAGGCTCAAGGCCGAGTATGAGTTGGCTTTTAGAGCAAATACCAGAGAATTCTACCACTGAACGACCGATTATTTCAGGGCACATTGGAAGATCAGATCGTGCGAACCAACCCGGTCCTGGAGGCCTTCGGAAATGCCAAGACCGTGCGAAACAACAACTCGAGCCGATTCGGAAAATTCATTCGAAGCCATTTCAGCGGGAAAGGACAGCTGGCTGGCGGTGATATCGAGCACTGTGAGTTATTAATGCTTAATTATTAACGTTTAATATTTAATATTATTAGCGCCAGAGTAGTTGTTTGTTGTTAATATATTTATTATTATTATGATATTTTTTCATTAATTAATCATTACTAGTCGTTATATGTAAACAGGTGCTCTTAACTCATGAGTTAGCTGTCATTTTGGGTATATTTATGAAAATAATAGAGAGTTAATCTAAAGTCTGACCAAAAATTGCTGAACCAACCAAAACAAAAAAGTAGTGCGTTATTAGTGACTACTTGCTCTCTTGGCGCCTGAAATCGATTCTTTTCGTAATGAAATCCCATGTTTCTTTTTGGTTCAGGGGTCCAGCATCTTTTGGTCAGACTTTAGTCATGCAGCAGTTAATCTATTTTGATAAAGTAGGAATCATGAATTAGAGCTAATGCACATTTTGCCCTTTCTTCAGATCTGCTCGAGAAATCCCGTGTGATCAAGCAGGCTCCCGGTGAACGATGCTACCACATTTTCTACCAAATGATGAGTGGTGCCGTTAAGGGCGTCAAGGGTATGTCGTAAACGTCGTACTTTCGAACACATCAGGCAACACACGTCAAACGTCACACGTCATACGTCGGACGTTTTAAGACTTGCATTACGCATCATGCTTTATACGTCATACGTCATACGTCATACGTCATACATAAATCATACGTCATGCATAAATCATACGTCATACACATAAGTCATCCGTCATACATAAATCATACGTCATGCATAAATCATACGTCATACGTAAATCATACGTCATACATAAATCATACGTCATACATAAATTATACGTCATAAATAAGTCATATGCGTCGTACTGCGTACTGCATTAAGTCATACGTTATAACTGTCAAGCGACAACGTCATAAAGCATGCAACATCCGTCATTGGGTCACACGTCAGGTATATGCTATGATATATCGGTACATCTGATTAATTCATACTTACAGCCGTATGTCCGTTCAGCCGACACGAAATAATCACGCCACCAGTATGATTTGTGTTTCAGAAACGTGCAAGCTGGATCAGACGGTGGACAAGTATCACTTCGTCAGCCAGGCCGAGCTGACCATCGACGGAGTGGACGACAAGGAAGAGTTCGAAATGACTCATGTAAGAACCTAATCCACAAGCGGATTAAGCGGATCAAAATTAAGTTTATTGGATTATCCATAGTGCAATAGTTCAGCAATGTATCATCGTAGAAGACCAAGGTATGTGGCAAATTGCCTTAATTTTGGCATAGTTTTTTTGGGGCGAAAGTTTTTCTTTTTTGGATACAGTTAACTGGCTTTGGCCATTTAGCGCCCAATTGTATAAATATTTCAACGGTCGTGCTGTTAAAGTGTATAAAGATTTGTTTGAATTTTACAAACAGTGAAATGGTGTGATTTTAGCAAAGACAAAAATGCATTTCAACTATGATTTCATAAAGAAGACTTTGTTGAGATAAAAACGGCCATTGAAATTTTTATACAATTGTGCCCAGAAGTCTTTAATTTTGGCGGAAAAATTCTGCTGTTGTAGGACTCGTGCAATGTGCTGCAATTTGAAGAGTGGGAAACGACAGACATGTACCGACAGTGCGCTGCCATGATGCACATGGGTGAACTGAAGTTCAAGCAAAGGCCCCGAGAGGAACAGGCTGAAATCGACGAGGAAGGAGCCGCCGGTAAATATCACTAGTTTTTGGGGGTGTGTGGTGGGTGGTGTTTCGCTGTTTGGGGGTTGTGAGGAGATTTTTTATTTGGGTTTGGATTGAATTTTTTTTTTTTTATTTTTTTTTTATATATTTTTTTTTTTTTTTAAATAAAGAATGATATAATATTTTTATTCCTCTTTTAGTGGAGCGGCGAGAAGAGGAAAAGGTTTGGGGATGTAAGAGAGAAAGCGGTGCCTGTGCTGAAAAGGCAGGCGGGGAGAGGGCTCACTCTTCTTCTATATAGAATGAGACGCTATTATGTACTCTTGTCACTAGTGATCTGTGGAATTTATTTGAAATCCCTATTCAACGAAACGGATCGAAATGCAACACATTTAAATATTTGAACAGGCGGAAATCGACGAATAAAGAGCCGCCGGTACTAAACCATTTGAGATTGAACTTATTTGAAACTCAATGGAACTTCTGCTGGTACAATTGAATTTTTTGGCGTTTAATTGATGATTTGAGGGGTTTTATATGACAATTAGTTCCCTGAAAACTAATAGGTCTATTAGTTCTTACTTGTATGTCTGTTCAACTGATAAAATTACTAAAAATGCGCCACTAGATCTTAAATTGTGCTGATTTGAAAAAATGTGCATTAGCGGCGCGGGTAAAGCTTGGAATAGAAAATAATTTTTGGGTGTTTAGGTGGTTTTCTACTCGGTTTTCGTTTTTTTACGTGTTTTGCATGATTTGCACGTAATTTCATTACGAAATATCGAATGATTCGTTACGAATTTCGTAGATTTTCTTAAACCATTGGTTTAGCTCAGTTGAAATTTCAAACCCCTGCAGCACAGGAGGTTTTTTTTTTGGTTGAAATTTTTACTGAGTTAACCCATTGTTTTAAAATAATAGCCTGAATGAAATTAGTAACGATCTTGAGTTTTCGTAATGAAATTACGTGCAAATCATGCAAAATGTACGTAAAACCAATGGTTTAGTAAAACCACCTTCGTGAAATCCACCCATAGTTTTTATTCTGAACCTATTCAACATTTTCAATGTAACGCTGTGACTTGCTTTTAGTACATATGTTATTACAACTTTTTTTAAAGAAAAACTTAACACAAAATGAAAGAGGAAAAAAACACCAGTTTATGCACAAATTGTGAATTCTCACTAATTATTTGAAAGTTTGAACGGTGACTCTGCGACCCTGAAAACACAAGTGATTTACATATCTTCATGATCCTACAATAATACCATAGATTTCTCACGCATATTTTATCATTTAATGTTAATACATATGTTTATTCTTGAATTTAACGAATAATTCGCGCGAATAGGGTGCAGAAATCGCTTTGTGTTTCAGAGGCGGAGAAATGCGCGGCTTGCTACGGCGTGAAAGCGGACGACCTGCTAAAGGCTTTCACCAAACCGCGAGTGCGCGTCGGAACGGAATGGGTGAACAAGGGGCAGAATTTGGAACAGGTGTCCTGGGCTATGGGTGCCATGGCTAAAGGTCAGTGGGCTTGTACTTGTTCGTAAGTCAATTCCGTTTGTCCGTAAGCGTGTCCGTTTGTCCGTAAGCCTGTCCGTTTGTCCGTAAGGGTGTCCGTTTGTCCATAAAGCGTGTCCGTTTGTCCGTAAGCGTGTCCGTTTGTCCATAAGCGTGTCCGTTTGTCCGTAAGCGTGTCCGTTTGTCCGGTGATTTGGTGATGGGTAGTTCGTCTTTGTCCTCCCTTTCCCTTTCCAACACTGCAGATGGCTAAAGTATGACCAGAAATTGCTGAACCCTGAGACAAAACAGGGGGCCTGATTTTTGTGACTTCTTACTGTACTCGTAATACTTGCAATTCGTTCTTTTCGTTATGACATCGCGTGTTTCTTTTTGTCTCAGGGTGCAGCATTTTTTGGCCAGACTTTAGTAAGAATCCCTCTTCTCTGTCTTGACAATACTATCAAGCAGTTTATTTTTGCTAAACTAATTGTCATATTTTTAGGCATCTACGCCCGTCTGTTCCACTGGCTGGTGAACCGATGCAACAAGACCCTGGACGCCAAAGAGATCGAGCGAAAACACTTCATCGGCGTGCTCGATATTGCCGGCTTTGAAATTTTCGATGTAAGATTGGTCGATTGATTATCGATTTCATAAAATAGTCTATATATAGCTATAAAACGATCATGACTGTGAATCGAAATATATTTGCAAAAAAATTACTACACTCTGATTTTGCGGATTACTCTGGGGTTGGGAAGCTATTGTGGCAAGAACAAATGTCACCTGTTTTTTTCTCAAGAAAAAATAATGACTACTGATTACAAACACAGAGTGTATGAGATTCGAACCGTCAACATTCAGATTGGTAGTCCAACGTAGATTGCTATCCACTTAACTACGAGACCATATATTGTGTGATATGACAGACAGGCCTGTTAGGTACACAGCAATTAAGAACATCTCAGCTCAGCATTAGTCCAGTAGCTCAAATTGTCGATCACTGGTCCAGATGCAGACATTGGCAGTTCAAATTCTCCCTGGGTCATTCTGATACTGATGCTGTCTAGAGTCTGACAAAATATAGATGCGCCATTCACTTATCTTAGTGGCATGGCTTCTGCAACTACATGCTTGCTGTACTCTTGATAGTCAAACTATATTCTTTTCGTAACGAAATCACATGTTTCGTTTTCTCAAGTGGCGCAACCATTTTGTGTCAGACTTTGGTAAAAATCCCTCCTCTCTTTCTTGACAATAATGTCAATAATTTCAGTTCAACTCGTTCGAACAACTGTGGATCAACTTTGTGAACGAGCGGCTGCAGCAATTCTTCAACCACCACATGTTTGTGCTGGAGCAGGAGGAATACCAGCGGGAGGGAATCAAATGGGAGTTCATCGACTTCGGACTCGATTTGCAGAAATGTATCGAGCTGATTGAGAAGGTCAGATTAGCGCTCTAGAGTGGATTAAACGGATTAGATTAGGATTTGTTTTTAAGTGTCTCAAAACTTGAAATTAAAAAACATTATGTTATGCTGATTAGATAAGTAAATTTAACCTCGTAAATTCAGTAAATTCACAAAGGTGGTTTTGCAAAACCATGGTTCTACGTACGTTTTCATATGATTAGTACATAATTTTATTACAAAATATCGCCTGATTCGTTACGAATTTCGTCGATTTTGCTAAACCATGGTTTTAGCTCAGTTGAAATTTAAAACCTGCAGCACAGCAAGTCTCTGTTCTGATGAAATTTAAACGGAGCTAAAACCACGGCTTAAAAAAACTTTCAAATGAGAAATTCGCAAGGAAAAAGACATTATTTTGTAACGAAATATTGTGCAAATATTGTTTAATCCCCAATTTGTCTTGTCTGTTTAATCCCTCATTTATTCGTTTAATCCGCCATTAGTCCACTTAATCCCATTAGTTCATTTAATACCATATATCCGTTTAATCCGCCATTAGTCCGTTTAATTCCATTAGTCCATTTAATCCCCCGTTAGTCCGTTTAATCCCCCTCTTGTTCGTTTCAGCCCATGGGTGTGATCAGTATGTTGGACGAAGAGTGCGTGGTCCCCAAGGGCTCGGACTTATCCTATGCCCAGAAAATGAACGACCAGCATTTGGGCAAACACCCCAACTTCCAGAAACCCAAACCGCCGAAGGGCAAACAGGCTGAAGCTCACTTCGCTATTGTCCACTATGCGGGCACTGTAAGTTAAAAAAAAGTAATACCGTACCAAATTAATGTTAAACGTGAGCTTGAGCTAAACGAGAGTGTGACCAAAAATGCTGGAGCCTGAGAGAAAAAGAAACTCGCGATTTCATTATGAAGAGAATGAATTACGGACACCAAGAGTACAGCGAGTAGTCGAAAAAAATCACGACACCTATTGTTTCTCAGGGTTCAGCAATTTTTGGTCAGCCTTTGCAATTAAAATGCAGCTAAACCTCAACTTTAAACTATGTGAACTAATCTTAAAGTGGTGCCGTGTAGATGTGCAGTTGAATCGACTGTATGTTATATGGAGTCTAAGTCTAAGTTTATGTCTACACAACATCGGTTGCTATTGCTATTATGTAAAGCTTCTGAAACTCCCGCCATAATTGTTTCAGGTGCGCTACAACGTGACGGCTTGGCTGGAGAAGAACAAGGACCCACTGAACGACACCGTGGTGGCGGTGCTGAAAAACAGCGTGGACAACAAACTGCTGCTCACATGCTGGGCTGACTACGAGACTCAGGAAGAGGCCCTGGCTAAGGCCAAAGGTTAGAGGCTAACCCGGTGGATTAAACGGATTAGATGTTAATGCCAGATTGGATTAGATGGATTAGATTTGGAAATTGGATTTGTGAATAGTGGATGAAACTGGATTGGTAGCTTTTTTGCAGTTTCTGAGACTGAGCTAAGGCCTTGAGCACAGAGTGTTTATGATCAAATATTTTCAATGTGTTTATTATTGCATTGATCAGATCGAAAGTGGATTTAGCGGCTTGGATTTAAGGGCATTAGTCGAGTTTAAACAGGATTTAGCGGATTTGATTTAAAGGCATTACTCACATCAAAATTAAGTACAGCGGATTAGAATTAAAGGCATGTTTAATCAAAACTAGATTTGAGTTGCCAAATTTAAAACTTGGCTGTTAACACTTAGGTTACGTGTTCTTAGACTGCACTAATTTTAGTCAGTATTTAAGCCTGACTGTTTAAGTCTCACTATTTAAGTCTGTCTGAAAGTTATATGACTAAACCGGTTGCAATATGTCCGTGCTTATTTCCGGACAAATGGATTTAACGCACAACCAGCATTTTTAGTCAGGCTCGTAGACCAAAGTTTATCCCTGTATTCTTAAGGACAAGTATGAACCGGCCTTTATGTCTTATTTTTTGTTTTAGAGGGTGGTGGCGGCGGCGGAAAGAAGAAGGGGAAGTCTGCGTCCTTCATGACTGTCTCTATGTTGTACCGAGTCAGTTTAAACATTTTCACTTCGCCACTAAGGGTCGATTTATACTTACAGCCGTATGTCCGTTCAGTATTGAAATTTTGAAATAATGCATTGTGTTTTCTGTGGATTGATTTTGAAGAATATTTTCACTAAGCAGAAGAGACTTGAGTGGGTTTGGTCAAGTTAGTACTAATACTAGTCGAACAAGTATATATGAGACTTTTTATGCACTACTTAAAAATAGTACTTAAGAATACTACTTAGAAACTAATCATTACCGTAATCTACTCAGGTATGAGTCATACTCTTACTTTAAATGATCATTAATCACCTATTAAGATTACTTTCTTATTCCGAAATTATGCAGATAAAAGCTCTAGCAGTTTTTCTATAAAACAGTCAAAAATTCACTAAAGTTAAGTGTATATGAGATTATCTAATAATTACAAATTAATACTTATCAATATTACTTAATAGTATATTTTAGGAATCGTTGAATAACTTGATGACTATGTTGAACGGAACGCACCCTCACTTCATTCGTTGCATCATCCCCAACGAATTAAAGAAATCCGGTAAATCTATAATCGATGCTAACAGATACTGCTAAATCAACTGTTTGGTGGGTTAGCCTAAATTAGTAAATAAATAGTCAGCAGCATTTTATACAATGGAGTATCACAGAGGAGAATTAATGCCTACGAGATCTGGGGGCTGTAATGTACTGGTTAGCATAAGGCTTAAGTCTAAAGTCTTAAGTGTAAGGATGTAGAAAATACGGCCACACAAAACATCTTCAATTTATAGTTACAACCGTATGTGTGTTCGTTCAGCCATCAAAATTACGAGCCTAATCACGCCACTATTCATGTATATAATCAGCTTGTGGCGTGATTATTTCGTAATTATGCGGGCTGAACAGACACATATTCGGCTGTAAGTATAAATCGACCCTTATTCGTGCTCTCTTCCCAGCAACCCTCAGGTACTTAATATATAGATATGAAATATATTGGAGATATATATTGGTGATATATAGATATAGAAGCGCTGTTTGCCCGTCCGAGCATAGGGCGGGCCGTGGCCCGCTGGCCGTGGTGGATCCGGACTGCGGCTCCGGCCCCCGCTTGCCCTGCCCGAGAACCATGAGGGGGCGGGGGCGGCTGGGCGTGGTGATCCAGACTGCGGTGCCCCTCTGCCCCACGGAAGTGGGGGGGGGGGGGGCCCGCAGCCGGCGAGGAGGGAGGGGTGGGGGTGGGGGTGGGGTTGGTTTGGTTCGGCGAGGGCCCCGTTCCTTTGGCGCTTCCGCTCCTCCCTTGGTCTTTGTCGGTTGCCCCCGCCCTGCAGCCCGATGAGGCTGACACCCCATAAATTACGGGGGGGGGGGGGGGGGGCCCCCCCGGGCGAGCGTGGCCGGGGGCGGACAACGGGGGGCAAAAGGGGCCCGAGGGGGGTGGGTTGGTGATCCGGGGCCCCGGGTGGGGTCGGTTTGGCCATCCGTCGCCGAATGAGCCCCCCGATCCCTTGGCCGCCGATTCCGCTCCTCCCTTGGATCCATTTGTCGACGTTGCCACCACCGCCCTGCAGCCACCGATGAGGCTGACACCCCAGAATTACGGGTCCGGGATTGGTGATATATATGGCTTTACAGTTAACTGGTCATCGAATCCAGTTGTGTTAATGTTTCAGGCGTGCTGGACGCTGCCCTCGTGCTTAACCAGCTGACCTGTAACGGTGTACTCGAGGGGATCCGTATTTGCCGCAAGGGATTTCCCAACAGAATGATCCACCCCGATTTCCGACAGCGGTCAGTGGTTTTTTAAGCTTGGAGCTTCGATGCCACTTATTTATCGGACTAAACAATTTTTTAGTCCGACTAAGTCCGACTAAAAGGTTTGAAAACCAGGCTTAAGGATGCCATTTCTTGTCATAGGACTAAACTGACTAACTACTGCGTTGATTTTCAGCCAACTGAAACGACCCGACTAAGTTTTCAGTCCAATTTAGTCCGACTAAATGGTTTGGAAACCCTACTTGAAGATGTCATTTCTTGTTTTTCGGACTAGCGCATTTTTCGTGAGATGAAACGGATTTAGTTTTCGTCAGATAATCTTTTTCTAAACTTGGGAGTAAGGTTAGTCCAGTTTGTGTAATCTTGAGATAGTCTGCGGCCTTAATGTTCGACCTAGTACGTCTGTAATTCGGAACTGGACAACCCCAACCATACATGGGCGTGGAAGTATGGAGGTGTTTTCACCCCCCCCCCCCTTTCAGATGGCAACCTCACCCAGCCCCGACTGGTACTTCACCACCCCCCAGAACCGGAATGTAGCTCACGACAGCAAAATCGGTCATCAGTGGCTGACGAAGCAAAAAGCAAAAATGGTGGCTCACGAAGAAAAAATGGTGGATCGAAAGTTGCTCCGCACACCCCCTGGTGGCTCACCCCCCCCCCCCCCAGAATAAGCCAGCTACCCACGTATGAACCCAACCCTAAACTCACACGAGTGGTTTTGGTCATATTTTAGTAGCTCATTTTTCTAAAATGTTCTAGGTACGCCATTCTGGCCGCTGATGCCGCCAAGTCGGCCGAAGACCCGAAGGCCTGCGCTGACGCCATGATGGTGAAGCTGGAACAAGACGGTTGCATTGCCGCCGAGCAATACAAAGTTGGACACACCAAGGTGCGCTCAAGTCACCGACTAAACTGGTCTGCAATTTGTGGCAAACATAATTTTTGGCTTTGAGACGCTATACTAAAGTCTAAATATGGCTGCGTCGCTTACTTATTTAATGGCATGATTTCTGCGACTACTTCCTGTACTCTTGATAGTCAAAATCTATTCTTTTCGTAACCAAATCACATGTTTCGTTTTTTCACGTGGCGTAACTATTTTTTGTCAGACTTTAGTGTTGGTTTACTATACTATAACTAATACTAAAACTAGTTTTAGTATATCTTACTAAAACTAAATCAAATTGACTATACTATAACTATAACTAAAACTACACAAAATTCAGGTCGCGATACTATAACTGTATCAAAACTAAACTAATTTGGCGGCTCTATACTATATCTGTAAATTGAAATTTCTATACTAAAACAACACTACACTATATACACTAGAACAGCTAAAATTAAAAAATGTTCAAAAATGATTCAAAAAACGAGCATTTAAATTTATTTTAACGTTATACTGATTGAAATGTTTGCAAATACTCATAGACTCTCATAGTTAGGTAAATAAAACAGTGAAATTAAATTTAACAACAAGAACAATAAATATAATAACAAAGTTGTTGTCGAAATCGAAACTATTTTATTTCAGGTCTTCTTCAAAGCCGGTATTCTTGCTCAGCTTGAAGATTACCGTGACGCTAAGTTGGCCTCTCTGATGATTGGTCTGCAAGCCAAGATCCGCTGGTTCTGTGCCCAGAAGGAAACCGCGCGCCGACGCGAACAAATGTACGGTTCATACTTGTCCTTATCCTTGTCCTTATCGTTTTGTCCCTAAAGCCCAGTTCAGAGTTGAGTTTGTCGCCGTAAGGACATAGGGTCAAGTACCATATGTTAGCATTAAGCGTTTAGTATTAAGTATGACAAGTAATCAAGACATGAGAAGTAATCAAGACTTTTCGTTGTCAAATTGAGAGTGAAAAGGTGGCCTAACATTATTGCTAATTCCTGTACATACCACTGTTATAAAGTTAAACATAACTTTATTTTGAAGCTATAACCTGCACATTACAGTATGCACAGACATAAAAAATTAAAAAAACATCTCACTATACATTAAAAATTTAAAGAGCATCACACACAACATTAAAAATTTAAAAACATCCCAATTGCATTGAAAAATAAAATCGAATCATGCAAACCTTAAAAGATAAGAACATCATATAAAAAACATTAAAGAATAAAACAAGACATGACATAAACATTTAAAAATAAAATAACATCACAAAACGCATTATAAGATATAAAAAAACATTATTTTCAGGGCTGGCTTCACCATTCTGCAAAAGAACATCCGATCCTGGATGTCGCTGCGAACCTGGGTTTGGTTCTCGCTCTACGGAAAAGTCAAGCCCCTCCTCAAGGCCGGGAAACAACAGGAAGAATTGGATGCTCTTGATGCTAAGATTAAGGTGAGATTAAGTGGCTTTAAAACGGATTAAACGGATTAGATTAATACTGGCTGGCTTAATAGTGGATTAGTGAAAAGAACGTGACATTTCAGCCATTTATTTGATGATGAAAATATAACGAAGCTGTTATTTAGTGTGATAATTTAATTATGTGTTGTCAAGTTGATCAAAAGTATAAATTTAATCCGCTAAATCCATTTTAGGTAACACAACTATTTGCATTGTATACAACCACCAAGTTTTAGAAACGTGTTTCTTTGTTTTTGCACTTATAAAATTATTTCTTTGTTTTTGTATCTTGCAACTTTTTTAGTCCAGTTTTCTGCCTTTTTCTGTTGCAAAAAAATTGTTTGCTTACAGACAAGCAGGCAAGTTTAGAGTCGATTCATACTTAACAGCTGTATGTCCGTTCAGCCGGCAAAATAAGTAATAGTTACGAAATAATGACGCAAATGCCATCTTAGACACTATTAGTAACGTCATAATGTCGTTATTTTGCCCACCGAACGGACATACGGACGTAAGTATGAATCGAGCCTTAAGGACAAGTATGCTTAAACTATTCTATAACATTTTTTGCGCGGCCG
Organism: Trissonchulus sp. WLG1_4; assembly: GCA_030248245.1. NCBI lineage: Eukaryota > Metazoa > Nematoda > Enoplea > Enoplida > Ironidae > Trissonchulus > Trissonchulus sp. WLG1_4. The sequence continues at coordinate 13,843 of JASANF010002936.1, read as the reverse complement.
CCCTAGCTAGCGGCCGTGCATACTTGATTCAGTCAATGCACTGAAACCAAAATCGCGTGTAAATCATGCATATGTTGGCATATTAGATGTGGAATGTTATGTCAACTTTTGTTATTTGTAAAAGAAAGAGCAATAATAAGAATGAACATCGCAGCGGCAAGAAGAACGTAGGTGACCACCCTGTTGTAATTGTCGTAGATAGAGGGGCTGATCCTGATCGTGCACACTGGTGATTAGAATTTGTGACCTCGTCTGGATGACCTGCGGTGATGCCCGGTCATGTTTAGATTTTATGACCTACGAGTTGTTTGTGTGCAGTGCAGGTCACTTCCCTGCAAAAGATTTGAAAGTCGCATAGATTTTGACATTACATTTTGCTTTTCAGTACAAGTTTTCAGTAAATTTTTTAAAGCAATGAAACAACTGTGAGGTCTTAAAACTAACATCACGAAGTGCAAAAACGGAAAGAAATTTTCATGAAATTCAGGAAGTAGGTATATATCAGTTTCATTTCTCGTCGTCAGTCGTATTAGCATCAGATATGATTGGATCAAAAAGTTCGACCCGTTGCCAGTTTAACTGCATAGAAAAGCTATTCATATCGTGCCAGTACAACAATATCTAGTAGCATTGATACCGTATTGCACTGGTTTTAAAAATTTAGTGTTTGCCGCGCTATATTTTACCGATACGGTAAAATAATACTGACTGTCATCGTGCCAGAAAATCCATACGCTCGTCAACAAAAGTGCTTGTTGTTTTTAGGAGCTGGAAACAAGTCTCGAGAAGGAGACCAAAACTCGTTCGGAAGTGGAAGGACAAAACGCGAAACTTGTGGAAGAGAAAAACGCGCTTTTCTTGCAATTGGAGCAAGAAAAAGAAGCCAGGGCTGCCGCAGAGGACACGGGCGGGAAAGTGACCGCACAGAAGAAGGACCTGGAAAAACAAGTTTCCGTAAGTTTTCGGAGGAAACTGTGGGTGAAGTAAAAAAATAAGTAAGGATTGAGATTCCTTAAGTGTTCGGAGGAAGTATGGTTTTCATTAGAGCAATAATAAACAAGAATCATTTGGCGTAAAAGCTCGGAAGAAATTAATATTTGAAGTCGAAAAAAGAAATACGGAATAAGGACGAAAAACGTTTTTTGTATGTTTATGTTGGTGGATGAACTTAAACTATAGATTTTAGAAGAGCTGTGAACTAAAGTCTATAAAAATGCTGAACACTGAGGCAAAATAAAACGAGTAATTTATTGGGAAAGAATAAATTTCAGCTGTCAAGAGTACAGCGAACAGCTGAGTTTCATCCAGCTTTGATTAAACCAAATTAAAACCAAACCAAAGTTTTAGGATTTGTCGGATCGTCTATCAGATCAGGAAGACCGATATGCGGATCTGCAGAAGGCCAAGAAAAAAGTGGAACAGGACTGCGACGGACTGAAGAAAAGCATTCAGGACTTGGAAACAAACCTGCGCAAGTCCGAGTCCGAGAAAGGAAACCGAGACCACCAAATTCGCAGTCTCCAGGTTTGCAGTTAATTAAACTGATTAAAATACTTAATTAACTAATAGAAATTGATTTTGACAACAAAAATGTGTTCTGCTATACGCAAGACTGCTTGCTGTTTATATGCGCTAACTAAGGGCCAATTCCTTTGCCGGATTAAACGGACTGGGCTTATTCAGTTCGAGGTTTTGGAATGGCAAATGAAACGGGTTAAACGGACTAAACGAGTTAAGTCAGCGGCTTAACTTTTGTCTAACCCTTTCCAAAACTATCACTGGACTAAACGGAGCCAACATAGCGTGCATAGTCCATTTAGTTTAGTTTTAGTTTAGTCTTATCAAAAACAGCGCGCTAAAAGTTAAGTCTGGAAATCCGGAGGTTTTGGAATGGCATTTTTCAGCATAATTTTTAAACCGTTTAGTCCGATTATAATTAACCCTTTAATCCGATAAAGGAATAGGCCCTTAGAAAAAAGATGAGTGCGGCAGTATCTGTTGCGCCACAGCATAAATGTGTTGCGCGTCGTACGCAGCAAGTTGCTCCATGTAAAACTGAATTTGTGAGCTATTTAGGATGAAATGGCGCAACAAGACGAGCTGATTGCCAAGTTGAACAAGGAGAAGAAACACCAGGAGGAGGTCAACCGCAAATTGACCGATGACCTCCAGGCCGAAGAAGACAAGGTCAACCACCTGAACAAGGTCAAGAGCAAGCTGGAACAAAATCTGGACGAGGTAAAAAATGAGTGAAATTAATTAATTAAATTAATTAATGTAAACATAGTTTAGTTTAATTTACTTAATTCACCTTAGGCCCGGTTCCCACTGTGCAGAAATATGAAATAAGAATTTAGAAATAAGAAATAGAAATAAGAAATAACGGGCAGAAATAAAAAATAAGAAATAAGAAATAAAACCTTATGCGTTCACAGTGCAGAAATAAGAAATAAGTCCATTTCAAGCTGTTATTTGATTGGCTGGAGGTGAATTTAGGCGGGAATTTGAAAGTACGTACGCAGCAGAACGTACGTACAGAGCGATATTTGAATTGTCCAATCAGCAGAAACGAAGGCGTGGCTTAGCGTCGCAAGCTCCATCCAACGCTTCTGATTGGCTAACTTCTTATTTCTTATTTCTTAAGTTAAAATGAATTTAACTTCTTATTTTAGAATTAAGGTTTGTTATTTCTGAAATAACAAAAGCTTATTTCTGTTGTGGGAATGCTCTTTCAATTCTGAAATAAGGCCTTATTTCTTATTTCTGGTTACTTATTTCTTATTTCTGCCCAGTGGGAACCGACTGTTTATATTTGATAATAGGTTTTACTGCTTATCTGGTACTTTGATAGCTAGCAAAGCTAGCTGTATTACATTAGTTAGCAAGCTTAGAACACATTACCTTAAAACGTTTGATTAAAAATTTTAGCATTTTAATTTTTAATAGAAGAATTTTAGCTATTTTAATTTTGGACAAAACCCATACTTTATTGTTGGTTGCATTAAGCAAAGCTAATTTGAATCAGATCTTTCAAAAATAAAGAAAGTTTGCCAACAGATTTGATACGTATTACAAACTTTCAGCTATTGAATATACCTCATCTCTATTTCTCGCACTATGAAGTACTAAACTAATCCGCCCTTAATCCGTTTAATCTAGTTAATCCCCTTTCAGCTGGAAGATGCCCTCGAGCGTGAGAAGCGTCAACGCCAAGACGTGGAGAAAGCCAAGCGAAAGGTTGAGGGAGAACTCAAAGTTGCCAACGAGAATATCGATGAACTCAACAAACAGAAACACGATTTGGAAAGCGGAAATAAGAAGTCAGTAGATAGATAAACAAGCACGTTTTGCGAGTAAAGTTAAATTTGTTCGTGATAGATTTAGTTGTGACATTCTTGTGGCGCTGAGGATATTCTTCGAATATAAAACGCGGCACGAAAGTTTTCAAAAGCCAGCATGTTTAACTAAACATGTGTTCCAGGGCCCGATTTATCGAAGCAAAATGTTCGTCGTTGAAAATGTTCGTCGTTGAAAATTTTGGATTGATCGAAACATTTTCAACGACGAACATAACACCAACACGTAATTATAGGACAATAATGTTCGTCGTTGAAAACAAACGTTCGTGGTTGAAAAACAAATGTTCGTCGTTGAAAAATTTTCAACGACGAACATAACACGTAATTATAGGACAAATAAATTTTCGTCGTTGAAAAACAAATGTTCGTCGCTGAAAAACAAATGTTCGTCGTTGAAAAATTTTCAACGGTGAACATTTCAACGGATGTCTTGAGCTCCGTTGAAATGTTCGTCATTGAAAATGTTTTCAACGACGAACAATTTCAACGACGAACAATTTCAACGACGAACATTTGTTTTTCAACGACGAACACTTGTTTTTCAACGACGAACATTTGTTTTTCGACGACGAACATTTGCTTTTTCAACGATGAACATTTTCAACGACGAACATTTTAATTCGATAAATCGGGCCCTGGTAACTGTCAATCAGACTATGTACATATATCTCTGGCAATAATTTTTGAAGCATTTCCGTCAGCAAATTGTACATGTGTGAGTCCAGTTTGGTACCTAATTGCTAATACTGGTCAAAAATCCGGGGTTGGAGGTGACTAAAAAGTTACTCACGCATTCACAATTTTTCTGGCCTATTTTAGAACCAAAGTTACTTTTTCCTAAAATACACTACGACCCAAAAATTAAGATAAAGTAAACATCAAAACTGAAAGGACAGAAAAGGGGACACTTCTGCCCGTCATACGAAATAGGACGTGGCAGGTCTTTTCAGATGCGCTGATATACAATCGATGATGCAGTAAGTTTCGTCACAATACACCGTGCTGTCCACAGAGTTTGCCAGCACTAGATATTACATCCGAATGGAATCGCAGCCTGCGTATATACGTACGGAAACTGACACACACCCACAAAAACTGTGTAATTTGCTGACCTAGCAGCCAGATTACACTGGAATGGTTAAGTTTGCGTGCTCAGCATAGAAGAGCTTCGCACTATAGTATATACGCGGCGGCTGAGGCCGCCGCGTAAAAATACAATTTATGCATTAAGTCAAAACGGCTATTCTATAGCACGTGCACGATTCGCCTTAGTTTAAAGTCAGCCAAAAGCCACTTGTTGTTGTTAGTTAGTACGTGCAGAACTGCATTTGAAATAGGCGAATACCATCTTCTATAGCACGTTTCATTGTTCAAAACATTGAAAAGAAGTTACTTCTTGTTGAAACCGGCAAAATTTCCTATATACTGCACTGTGCACGATAATGGGTACCCATTAACTAATTACCACAGATTGAATATAATTTTTGAATAATGCTAGCTGATAAACAGAACTCGAGAATAGCACGAGACTAAGGGCCAATTCCTAAAATAGATTAAACGGATTAGATTAAAATTTGTTTGCCTAGTATATAACTTATATCAATGTTGAGGGAGACTTAAAAAATTTTGGGCACACGCGGGCAGTGCTACAAATAATTACTATTGCAAATTTCATATAAATGCATCGACTATGTCATGAGTTAATAGCAAAACAAATTTTAATCTAATCCGTTTAATTCATTTTAGGAATTGGCCCTAAGAATAGCTCGAGAATAAGGTTGGTGCAAACGACCTTAAATGATTATATATTTCAGGAAGGAAGCGGAACTTAGCGCCCTGACAAGCCGACTAGAGGATGAGCAATCCCTGGTGGCCAAACTGCAACGCCAGATCAAGGAACTGCAACAGCGCATCGAAGAGTTGGAGGAGGAGCTAGAGGCCGAACGACAGGGTCGCAGCAAGGTGATTATTGCACTGAAACCTGTCCGAGTTATGTTACACTGAATCAGTTACTTCAAGAGGATACCTGCTAAAATGCAATAAAGGGTCAAAGTATAAGTAGGGATTATGTTAATTACCACCAAACAACGCTACGTTGAACAATCGTGCTAACCGATTAGTGATTAAGAGATTAAGTGGATTAGTGTTTCAGTGGTACTTTTGTATCGTACCAATTTAGTAGTATCAATGGTATTGGTAATTTCAGCCGTATAATTCCTTTTCGATCGTTTGTATGTACTTAATGCAACATGCAATAACTTAGAGTTGACTCCGCTACTAGGTTTACAAAATACTTGAAGCAAAAGTAAAGTAGCAAATTGGGAGACGAACGTAATTAAATAGCTCATAGTATCGAACCCTATCTAGTAGAATTAACCACTACATAAATTTCTGCTACGTCTAAGTATACTTTCCGTTAACTTGTTCAAGCTACCTGTCTAAAGTAAATTAAAGCTAACTAAACCTGTCTAGCTAATGTTTCAGTCAGAGCGCAGCCGAGCAGACTTGCAGCGCGAACTGGACGAGCTAAGCGAGCGTCTGGACGAGGCAGGCGGAGCCACAGCGGCCCAGATCGAGGTCAACAAGAAGCGAGAAGCGGAAATGGCGAAACTGCGTCGAGACTTGGAAGAAGCCAACCTGAACCACGAAAACGCCCTCGGAGCCCTCAGGAAGAAACACAACGATGCAGTGGCCGAGTTGAGCGACCAACTGGACCAGCTGCAGAAACAAAAGGCCAAGATGGAGAAAGACAAGACGGGAGTGCAGCGGGAAATCGAGGATCTGCAGAATGCCGTCGATGCCGAAGGCCGGGCCAAGGCTGACCACGAGAAACACGCCAAACAACTTGAGATTCAAGTTAGTTTGATATTGTACTTAAGAGACAATTCTATTAGCGGACTACAGGAGTTTATAAAGGAGATAAGTTCAGTTCCAGTAAACGGTTTAAATCCTGCTGGAGCGATCTCTAAATAACTGGATTAGTGATAGTTTAGGGATTAATGTTAATCCGGTAAACGCCTATCATCAAGACTGAAATTTTCAGAGGTGATGACCTTTAACACGTTTAACCGTTTAACACGTAGCCTGTTTCACACGATGGGGAATTGCGTGGGGTGCCACGTGATGCCCCATGGGTAACCCCATGATGTGTACACGATGCCACATGATGCACCTTAAGGCACCTAATGTGGAGATGTGGAGACACGGGGCACACGTGGAGATTCTCCACGTTTTTCCACATCGTCTGAAACAGGCTTCACAACCCTCCAACTTAAATCAAAAAGTAATACAATATATATTTTAGCTGGCCGAAGCGCAATCGAAGGTGGAGGAGCAAGCCCGCCAATTGAACGATTTCGCCAATCTGAAGAATCGCCTAGGCAACGAGTCGTCTGACCTCGCTCGACAACTAGAGGATGCCGAAAGCCAACTGAACGCACTGAACCGACTGAAACAACAACTCAGTTCGCAGCTAGAGGAGGCCAAGCACACTGCTGATGAGGAATCCAGGGTAGGAGATTAGAAGGGGATTAAGTGGATTATATTGCGCAAATTGATCGTTCAAAATAGGATTAAAGGGGATTTGACTGTTTAGAAAGGAAATTAAAGAAAATTAAGGTGATTAGATTGAACACTGATCGTTCAGAAAATGAATTAAAGGGATTGTTCAGAAAAAAAGAAAACGGGATTATTGGGATTAAGGGGATTAAATTTACTACAGGGTCAATTAATTTTTCAGATTTATTTAATCATTGGGGAGCCAATAAAAAAAAATTTTAATCAGGGGCCAGTTTTTTTGGCTTAACTGAATTGACTATGTATGTAGACTAGCGCCTGTGTTTCGAACTAAAGTCTGACAAAAATAGATGCGGCACTTACTCATATTAGTGGCATGACTTCTGCGATTACTTGCTTTACTCTTGATAGTTAAAATCTATTCTTTTCGTAACGAAATCACATGTTTCGTTTTCTCAAGTGGTGCAACTATTTTTTGTCTTTAGTTTGAAAAGGAAAATTTTACAAAACTTACTGAAAGTACTGACACAATCTCAGTTGGTCTCGCAATTGCGTAACACTGACGCAACTAAGTTTCTATTTCAGGAACGTCAACAGCTGGCGGCGCAACTGCGTAATGCGGAACACGAGGCGGACACTCTGCGCGACCAGTTCGAGGAGGAGGCTGAGGCCAAGGCTGAGTTCCAACGACAACTGTCCAAGGCCAACGCTGAGATCCAACAGTGGCGCGCCAAATACGAGGGAGAGGGACTGGCCAAGGCGGAGGAGCTAGAGGACTCCAAGTAAACAGGGCTTATCTGAAGCTGGATTTAGCGGATTAGATTTAATTTGTAGAAAGTGGATTTAGGGGATTAGGTTTAAACTCTTGAAAACCAGATTTAGAGGAATAAATTTAAGGTATCATATTTAAACTTTGAAAAGTAAATTTAGGAAATTAGATTTAAAGTTTTTAAATTTTAAACTTTTGAAAGCTAGATTTAGCGGATTAGATTTAAAATTTTTACTGGATTTAACGGATTATATTTAAAGTTTTGGAGCTGGATTTAGCAGATTTAAACTTTTGTCTGAGGCTGGATTTAGCGGATTAGATTTAAACTTTTGAAATCAAAATTTAGCGGATTAGATTTAAACTTTTGAAAGCTAGATTTAGCGGATTTGATTATAATCCTTTAGAAAATAGTTTAAAGGTTAATTATATTTGTAGACCGAAAACTTTGCAAGTTTACTTTTCCTGTGCAAGTGAGATGACATGAGGTGAGGTTTATTAAAACGTTTCCTAAATTTGAAAGATTTTGCCGGTTTATTTTCTGACAGCTATTGAAGTTAATAATACTTTGTTAAAACTTCAGTCCTAAATATGCCCTAAAATCAAAGTCTACTAAAAAGTCGATTGTTTTAGACGCAAGCTGAGCCAGCGTCTGCAAGAGCTGCAAGACCAACTGGACCAAGCCAATACCAAGATCGCAGGGCTGGAGAAGACAAAGCATCGACTGATGGGAGAATTGGACGATGCTCAGGTCGACGTGGAACGGGTATGGATCGGGTCGAGTTAGATCTCTTCTCGGGCAGGCTTAGGTCGAGTTGAATCGTCAATAGTCGAGTCTACGCTTGAGTTTTATAGTGTCGAGACTTGAGGTTACTCTTGCATCGACGTTTTGGTCGAGTTGGATCTATCACTAGGTTAGATTGAGTCTAGACTTGAGTTAGACCTGCTTTTGGGTCGGTTTGGGTCGAGTTGAATCTACACTTTGGTCGGCTCGGGTAGAATCGGATCGAGTAGGCCGTACCATTAAGTTAGAATAGATCGCGTCGAAAACTATCTGGAGTCAAACAGCGTCGCGACGCGTAGTTATTCATCATTGGGTTTCAATTGTCTTAATCGAAGGTTTAGGCTAATTTTGCCTAATTCAAGTCTGTGCTTCAATTACATGATTCTTTTTTATTTTTGACTTTGTACAAATATTGTAATTGTAAATGAGAAATAGGGTCTATGAAACGATTGCGTAGTGGTTAGCATTCTCGACATCGACGCGAGCGGCCCGGTTTCGAATCCTGGCACCTTTAGGCCTTAATTCTCAAGTGCATTCACCAACCAAATGTTTCAGGCTAATTCACTGGCGTCTCAACTGGAGAAGAAACAGAAGCAATTCGATCGAGTGATCGACGAATGGAAACACAAGGTGGATGATCTGAACAACGAACTCGACGCCAGCCAGAGAGACGCCAGGAATTTGTCCACTGAGGTCTTCCGGGTAAGACAGACCCACACTATTCTGTTCTTGGCCTTGTCCGTGTCCTTTTGTCCTTAAAACGTTTTCGGGGAACAGGGGATATCTTGTCATATCGTTTTATCATTAAATGTTCCTTGTCTACCTCGTTTTGTCCTTAAAAGGGACAAGTTTCAGGGACACATGAGTTACTTTGTACTTGTTGTTTTGTCCTTGAAACGTTTGGACAATTTAAAGTGGGTGATCAGAGAAGAAAAGAAAGAGCCTAAGCCTCCAAGCCTTAGTATGAAGCCTAAGGGTAGATAAGACAAACCTAAAAATGTGCAACCGTCAAAACTGTCGTACAACAGCTGCAACAAATTGTTCAGGCACCCACTTTAAGAATTCCAAGTTTTTGGGAAACAGCAAGGCCATGTTTAGCATGAAGGTACTGGGTAAGAAAGACCCAGGTTCGCCTAATAGTGTCTTATTATTTATTAGCTTTGATTATTGCTACAGCTTTATATCCATCATTTACCAAGAGTATTTAGGATCAAAAGTTTTTCAGCAGAACATTTAAAAATAAACGTTTAGTTTTAAAAGCAAAAAAATATCTTTTAGTCTACGCATACCCAAATTTTAATAAGAATTCTAGTCCTACCCTATTCATCCCCTTATCCTAATCTTAATCCTTTTAATCTCCCAATTATTTCAGCTTAAATCGCAATACGACGAGCAATCTGAACAGATCGAGGCGCTCCGACGTGAAAACAAAAATCTTGTACAAGAGATCAAGGATATCACCGACCAGTTGGGAGAAGGCGGTCGATCGGTGCACGAGCTGCAGAAGATGGTGCGACGCCTGGAGGCCGAGAAGGAAGAGTTGCAGGTGGGGATTAGTGGTATTAAAGGGATTAGACTAGATTGTGCTGATTGGAGATCAGTTGGATTATCAAGATAAGAAGATTAATCGGATTAATTTGAATAACACTGAATCATGATAACTTCTTTAGTTAAGTCCTGGGTGGGATGGGGGATTAATTGGATTAACTGAATTAAAATATCCAGTAAAGTAAGTTTGATCCAGTAAATGTAGTTGAAATCGCACTAACTTCAGTCTAATTCGCTAAATCCATTTTAATCCGCTAAATCCGGCTTCTAATAATTGCAGGGAGCTTTGGACGAAGCTGAAGCAGCCCTGGAGGCGGAGGAGAGCAAGGTGTTGCGAGCCCAGGTCGAGGTGTCCCAGATTCGACAGGAGATCGAGAAACGCATCCACGAGAAGGAAGAGGAATTCGAAAATACAAGGTGAAATGTGTTGAGGAATAATAACTAGAACTAGAGAAAACTAATACTTCGAAAATGGAGAAAAGTAATACTTCAAAAATGAAAATAACAAGAGATTAAAAAGAACTAAATAGATGGAGAATAAGAATAGCAAGAGAATAAGAATAACTAAGTAGGTCTAGAATAAGAACAGCAAAACAGCAAGAAAAGAACAATATCTAGATAGTTCGAGAATAAGAATACCAAGCGAATAAGAGAATAAGAATAGCAAGAGAATGACTAGATAGGTCGAGATTAGAATAGCAAGAGAATAAGAACAACCACATAGATCGCGAATAAGAATAACAGAGAATAAGAATAGCAACAGAATAAGACTAGTAAGAGAATACGAATAGCAACAGAATAAGACTAGCAAAAGAATACGAATAACTATTATAGACTAATCGCTAGTTTGTTATGCTTCAGGAAGAACCACCAGCGCGCCCTTGACTCCATGCAAGCCAGCCTGGAGACTGAAGCCCGCGGCCGTGCCGAACTGCTGCGCGTCAAGAAGAAGCTTGAGTCTGACATTAACGAGCTGGAAATCGCTCTGGGTTGGTATTAGTCAGTGTATTTAGTGGATTAAAGTAGGGATTAATGGGATTAACTATATAGTTTAGAGTTAATATTCTTCAATGTTCATGTAAAATTTGGCGCTTTGTCGCATAGTTACAGTCGTTTTCAAATGAAAATGGATTTGCCCGACGCCATTTCATCATCCGACGCGTCGGATTGCAACATCCGTCGCATCGGATGACATCATCCGACGCGTCGGGTTTCATCACCGAGGCCGTCGGATGACTTTATCCGACGGGCCTGGCTGGGCGTCGGATTGCATCATAGAGTTGGAAATTGGAGAGCTTGCAGGAAAAATTTATAAGGGTGACTCCTCAAAGAGTTATGCGAAATTTTTACAGTTTATTTTTATATGTTGACTAATAAATGTTTATTTGAAATATAAGGAAATTTTACCTACTGAATTCTGATTTTTATTAGTTAAAGAAGCTAAACAATAAAATAATAACAATAAATTACTATTCATAATTTGCATAGAAGCAGCCACCCCTATTCAAAACTTTAGGCTTGAACTTTGACAACTAATTAATCACTGGCTGGCAAAACTCTCGGCGTCGGATTGCATAACCGAGGGCGACGGATGACATCACCCGACGCGTCGGATAAAATCATCCGACGCGTCCAATTTCATCACTAATCCCGACGCGTAGAATCTATTTTCATTTGAAACCGACAGAACATAGTAAACTTAAATAAGCCGGTTCATATGAACTTAATACGGTAAATCCGATAAAGTAAGCTAGCTGAAAGTTTTTAAAAGGTTGTGGCCAGTTTTTAGACCTTTCAAACCCAACAAGACGTCTGTAACATTATTCGAACTGTTTGTGCAAATTGTGCAAAGCTGTCCCAAAAAACCACCTAACCTTTATCTTCTAACACAAAACAGAATTACTTTTAATGTCAATGTAGATTTTCGATTTTTATTTGTTTTATTTTTATTTTTTAGATCATGCAAACAAGGCCAACACTGAAGCCCAGAAGAATCTAAAACGCTACCAAGACCAAGTAAAGGAGCTGCAATTCCAAGTGGAGGAAGAACAACGGGCCCGCGACGATCTGAGGGAACAATTCAACACCAGCGAGAAACGATGCGCCATTGTCCAGGGAGAGAAGGAGGAACTCATCAATACTCTTGAGCATGTAGGTCTGAGGATGACACTGTATCAAGAGCATACATTAGGCCTACTGTCTGACTGCTATGTAAATTAGGGACAATTCTGTACTCTTAATAGTTTGCTATCCGATCTAGAGACTAGAGGAACTGATCAATACTGTAGAACAGATAGATCTGCTCTTAATAGTATGTGTCGTAATAGTATGTTTCCCCGCCTATGATTTTTACTTGAAATTGAGACGTTTCTTTCTGTTGCAAGACAAAATTAGAGTCTACAAGATTTGGGGGGGGGGCTGTAATGTAAAGTAAGATAGTAACCCTAGAGTTATTAAAGGGATTTACGACACTTCATAATCGGCCCAGTAGGACAACGGTAGAACGCTGGTCAGCAGATCCAGAAATGGGTGGTTCGAATCCTCTTTGGGTCATTCTGATGTTGATACTGTCGTCGTTCTTATCTTTCCTCCCTTTCTTGGCAGTCATGTAATGGTTAGCATTCTCGACGTCGACGCAAGCGGCCTTTATTCACATTTCAACAAATCCAAACCATGTTTGTTTCAGGTTGAGCGCGCACGCAAGCAGGCTGAACTAGAAGCCAACGAACAGCGCGAGAATGCCAACGAGTTCGCCGCACAAGCCAGCTCGGCCAATGCCGTCAAGCGAAAGCTTGAGGGAGAAATGCAGGCCATGCAGGTAATGGATTAAGAGGATTAACCATGGCGGAATAAGTAGATTAATTATGGCAGATTAAGTACATTCGATTAATAGGCAATAAAATATATCTGTTTACTAGCTGAAGCTATAAGCGAATGTGGCAGCTGGTCCTAACTTGAAACTTTATCATTGGTAAAGAAAAGTTAGTAAGCTAGTTGGCGTCTAGTTCAGAAAATTGTAGCAATTTTATTCCATCTTTATCGGCCACTAACAGAATGTACCTCAAAAAAATGTTATAAGAAAATAGGAACTAGAGGTACCAACCCGTTCATCATAACCGTGTAATCTCAGTTACATTTAGGTATCACGCTTAATTACCCTACTGAAACGGATTATACGGATTAAACGTGTTAATTTAAGGCGGATCTGGACGAAGCTCTGAATGAACTGAAGGGCGCCGATGAGCGGGCGAAGAAGGCCGCCGCGGACGCACAGAGACTGGCTAGAGAGATTGAGACAGGAACAGGAACACGCCATGCACGTCGAGCGCACCAGGAAGGGACTGGAGATACAGATTAAGGTGGGCCAATGGGGATTAAAGGGGTTAAGGTGGGTCTGAGTGGGGACTAAGTCGATTAAGGGTTGTAGGGATGAGACAGGAACGGGAACACGCCATGCACGTCGAGCGCACCACGAAGGGACTGGAGATACGGAATAAGGTGCGCCAGTGGGGATTAAAGGGGTTAAGGTAGGTCTGAGTGGGGACTAAGTCGATTAAGGGTTGTAGAGATGAGACGGGAACGGGAACACGCCATGCACGTCGAACGCACCAGGAAGGGACTGGAGATACGGATTAAGGCGTGGGCCAGGGGGGATTAAAAGATTAAGGTGGGCCAGGGGGACTAAGTCGATTAAGGGTTGTAGCGATGAGACAGGAACGGGAACACGCCATGCACGTCGAACGCACCAGCAAGGGACTGGAGATACGGATTAAGGTGAGCCAGGGATTAAGAGATTAAGGTGGGCCAGGGGGATTAAGTGGATTAAGGGTTGTAGAGATGAGACAGGAACAGGAACACGCCATGCACATC
>JASANF010002935.1:0-14635 GCA_030248245.1 Trissonchulus sp. WLG1_4 | reverse complement strand
AATTTCCAAGGGGTCATAGCTCAGAAATTGACAAATCTACGGATAGGGGTTCTATTACAAGAAATGCTTCCCCTGAGGTGCTCTACTCCAAAAATCATGTCCACTATTTTCCCCCCCCCAACTGCACTTGATCCCAAATGTATATATTTATTTAAACATGTCCTGTAAGTTCCAGTATACTGACGAGCTGTTAGTGTTCAACGGGTTCACTTTCAATCTTGGCCGAAGCATTGGTCACCAAGCCCGCAATTCGTTATTTATTTATTTATTCAGTATTTTCGTTCTAAACGTATATACTTATCGGATTAAATGCAGTTGGGGGGGGGGGGGAATATGGACCTAATTTTTTTAGTTTAGCACCTTGGGGGAAGAATTTTTGTTTTAAAAACCACTATTTAATTTTTTGGATTTTCGGAGATATGACATCCCGAATTTGGAACCCTCGCTATGGGACGTTTTCGCAAATTTTTTTCGAATAGTCGTGTTGTCTGCGTTCTAAACGTGTTTAAATGGATTCAGAATAAGGTTTAAAATTTTTTAGAATCAAAACAAAGGCACGTTGACCCAGTTCAAAAAATTGGCCAAATTCACCCAAATCGTCCAATTTTTTACAAAATTCAAACTCGGCCTCAATCAGGATTTCTGCACCGGACCGCGACCGGGCGGGGGGTGCGGTAACGAGCAACGTGAGCCGGGATGGGGGTGCGGAGCAATGTGAGCCAAGGGGGGGGGACAGTAGCGTAGCCAGGGTCAAGTTGACGGAGGGGTCAACGTGCCTTTTTTGACCGAAAATTTTCGAAGTTTGAAGTTTGTCTACCTGGGGGGGGGGGTGCTACGCGACCCGAATTTTTTATCCGAGGGGGGGCCAAAACCGCTGAGGGGGAGGGGGGCTGTGGCCCTGGGGCTGCTCAAACCACAAAGGGGGAGCACACCCCGCCCCCCCCCCCCCCTAAAGACGCCACTGGCTTCAATTTAAGCTTCGGCTTAGGCTTAGTATGGGGCTTAGGCTTAATATCAGGCTTAGGCTCAGGCTTAGGTACTAAAAAATCGAAATTTTCAGGAAAAATCCAGCCAGCTTAGCCTAGAGAATCCTGCCAGCTAAGCCTAGACGATGTCTTAAAACATCATAACGCACTCAAGACTATCCAAAAACAAAGATTATAGCCATTTTTTGCCTTTAAAACTTTGGCCTACGTTCAGTTTCCAAGACACTGAAAATGCAATTTTCAAGAGGTCATAGCTCAAAAAATACAAAATTGTGGATAGAGGTTATATTATGAAAAATGCCCCCCACCCCGTTACGCGAAATAACCAAAATTCTGGAAAGTTTGGCAGAATAGCCCCACCCAAAATCAAATCCCGGGTAGGCTATTGAATATTATTCCCCTATTATTCAATTGGCAGCAGAATTTTCAAGGCCAATTTTCAAATAGAGCATCGTACAGCATTAAAAACTGTCCAAATTGTATTGTGCTAGGGCAGCTTACTTAGAAAAGTTTTGTTTTCGGAAAAAATGTGCTAAAGAACGCATGAAAACTATGATTTTACTCGAAAACATGTAACAAAAATTGTCCACATTTGAGCTAGAATCTGATTGGCTAAAGCCAAAAGGCAAAATCAGCTGAAAAAGTGAAAAGTTTACAAGCCTCCTACAGATGCCCACTAGCAAATTAGCACATGAAATTTCAACCAACAATGTAAAAAATAAAGTTCTTTGCATAGCACAGCCAGTAAAATAAATATATTGCAGCATATTTTGTAGAAAACAAATTTTGCCAATAAACTCATGCGCAACCGCTTAACATTTTTGTGAAAAACTAACAACGGAATTGAAATCTACGTACTTAATAACCTACAAATCCACCAAGACTTTGGGAAAATTCTCTATCTGCACAGCATGCTAGTGAATTGATGCATTGAGAATGTTCAAAAAATCGATAATTGATTGATAACTCATCAAAAACTCAAAAGGTTAGTTCAAAAAGCTTACTTGCAGGATGGCGGATCAAGGCGGTCACAATGCTATATTGGTTGTCTCAGGGGATGCTGCCAATGTTCCGGAAAATGTGACGAGAAAAAAAAAAGATCTTCATGACACAAAATGCAATGTGTAATCTAAAAATATCTCCGCCCCCCCTACATCGAATTACACCAAACTTTGAATAAAAGTGTAACTTCATAAGGACTATGTTTGTACCAAGTTTTGTCTTTATTGATGTGCGCGTTTTTTTGTTGTGTTCAAGAAAGCTTTCTCAAAAGTCGCAATGATGGTGTTTGCGTCCTATTATAGGTTTGGCGCTATCGCGCCAAACCTGATTAATATAATTTAGTTTTACAACTTTTCTATTAAACACGCTTGAAAAATTGAGCTTTATTAGTTTTTTATAGAAACTTTGATGCGATAACTAAATTTTTGATGCGTGACTGCTGTCAGCATTTGAGGCTGCAGCCCTTTCCTTTTAAGGTGACTGCAGTCAGCTTCAAGTAGCTGCTGCTTTCCAAGCTTCACAGTGTAATTCTTAGGTTGACTAGCGTGGTCAGATTTTTCAAATTTGACTCAGCGTGTGTTTAATCAAGTTTCAATCAACAGATTCGAAATTGATTTAAAATTAAAAAATAAGCCGTTTCTGAATAGTGAGTAGCTACGTATTTTTGATATTGTATTGAGCAGTAAAATCTGAATGGGTACTAATATATCCAACTGTAACTAGTCAGAAACGGCTTACTTTTATCAAAAGTATTTTGTGGTCATGTGACGTCGCCGCCTCAAGTCAGCCCTCATTCGACAGTTCTGACAATTTCCTCATAAACGACGTTAAAATTTTTGCAGTATCAAAATGTTATGATTCCTGAAAACACTTCCAAAAAGGGCTGGGCTGACTATACAGCGTGCACCGTGTGTAATCAAATTGCTAATACTTGCATTCATACTAAATTGGCTAAATTTATGAAATAATAAATGAACTCGATTCAACTTGAATCAATCTGATCTGGTCGAACTAATCAAAACTAGACGCACTAGACTTGTAATAATAATAATAATTAATTAATAATAATAATTAATAATAATCTAATAGTCTGTGTGTGATGTATCCCACAAAGGTCTGCCCCTGAAACCATACCTTCCGCTTTATTCTGCACTAACAGATAGATACCCCAAAATGGCTGGGACAAAATCTGTACGCTAATTTACTGTGCTTGTGCAGAATTTTTGCAGTGTGAACGGGTTGTGCTTGTGCTTGTGCAAGTGTGTCCCGGTCTTAAAGCAAGACGCAAGTCTTCAGAGTTGAAACGTGGACAAGCAAAGTCTATCATTGATACATGTTTACATGTATGAGGAAGTCGTTGCAAAATACAGCGCCTGTTTATGATGGAAAAGGTAGCAACTATTTGGGTTTTGCAAAAATTTTGTTGCATTTGCGGTAGCCACCTTCCAACATCCAAAAGCTGAAGCCCCCAAGGAATCGCTCCTGTGCAACGCAGAATTATTCTGTCTAGTGGTATATTTAGCACAGGCTTGAACACAGACAACAGACAAACAAAATGACTAACGGAGAAAAAGTTACAGACTAACTTCCAAAAGAAGATGCAATTGTATAGCCAAAAACATCACTAAAAAGGGCTCGGCCTGACTGAAAGCACTAATCCATCACTCAAACTACCCAAAAATAAATGGTACAACTTACTTTGTTTTTACATGTCAACAAGCAGCATATATAATTTACGTTGAGCAGTTAAAATATAACCTCATTAATTTTCACAACAACAAAAACCATGCACCAGTTTTCTAAAGTTTCCTCGGCGTTAAAAATAAGTCTCCTTACATTGGCAGCGGTTTTATCAGTAAAGCCATTTAAAGTTAAAAAATGCTTGCGTTAAAACTATTAGTATTTATATAAATAGTTATACTAAGATTTATGCCACTTGTTGTTTCCTTGTTCAATACACTTTTGTTTCTACTATAGAAAAGAGCAGGGACTATTGTTTTGAAATTAGTGTTGCACTGCTGTACGCACTGAATCGCCAAGATGTAAAGTGCAAACTGCTGAGGTTTAAGAGCAGATTAGGTAGAGAGACAGCAATGGTGCGTTGTAGTTTCGAGTAGCTTGTGTAGTTTTGGCTAGCGATCCAACTAGGGCCCAATTTTTCGAACAAAATGTTCTCCGTTTAAGGTGGTAGTTACGTTTTCGAAGTTTTTGCAATAATTCAAAAGTTACTTTATCGAACATAATCAAACTTGGCACGGACATTGCAAACATAAATAGCAATATTTCAGCTAATTTTGACATTGATTCAAACTTTTACGGCTAATTTATAGCTAAAAAACTGGATTTTTTGTGTATTTTTTGAGGACTTACAAAATTGTATGCAAATTTTTGTGGCTCTTACACTACTCATAAAAGCCATTCAAAAAAGGTCTAACCCATTTTATTTTAAGAATATTTTCAGCTAAAATATGACATACTTCTATTAGTCGTTCTAGGCGATCTGTAACTTTGAAGTTTTTTACCTCAATTCTGACTTCTCATGCCAATATCACAAAATATCAATAACCACTTGGCATTATAATTTACATGTATATAGTCCCTTATGCATCCATTATACCTGCAAAATTTGGTTACTATATGCTACAGCAGCCAAGAGCATTGGCAGTGTTAATAAACCCTTGCAAAAATTGCCAATTTGATTCAGTCTCCTGAAACGTCATTTTTTAAACATTTGTACGCCATTTTTTAAACGGGTACGGGAAAACTGTGCTTAATGTAATATTAACTGACCCCAATGAGGCCCTATTTAACTGAAATAAATTTTTTTAAAAAATCCGTCATTTCTGAGCACAATGGGTGATTTCAGTTGAAGTAACCAATATCCTGTTCCGTTCATAAGAATGCGAAGACAGCTGACTTGACAGTAGCCAAATAAATTTGCCCTATACTTTTTTCGAATTGAGTGAAAAGGTTGAGTATTTTTTTAGTTACAGCCTACCAAAGTTATAAAAACTGCCGTTTCTTGACTTTTTAGAAAAATTTGAGGCAAACTTTTGCTCACTGTAAAAATCTGCTAAGTTATTACGTTCTGTTAAGCATACCAACAGTTTTGTAACACATCAACGTGCCTTTGGTTTAAATTGCGTAACTGTATGCGCAATTTTTTTACCACAGTGAAGAAATAATGAAATACGGGGAAAAATGCATAAAATTGAGCTGATGAGCTTCAACAAAATAGTTGGCGTGCACACTATGAGTAACAGTGACTCTTGAAAAATTGTAATTTTGTAAAAAATAAGTTGATTAATAATATGCAAAAGACCGCTTGTAAATTGATTTAGTAATTGCTACAATATAGAACGTTGAAAAAAGCTGCGAAAACGTAACTACCACCTTAAGTTCTCCGTTTTTCGAAACCCCGCGTTTAAGTTCTCCGTTTAAATGTTCACCATTCAAGGCTTTCCATTTAAATGTGTACTCTCCGTGTATTAAATGGAGATTATTATTATTAGATTATTAAACTTGTATTATGGCGCAACCCGGCCTTGTCTTAAAAACCCTCTTTTCCTAACCTGAAAGCCACACCGGAAGTGAAAGCTTCCATAGCCCACTTCTTCATCACGGCTTGGGCCATAATAGGCGAGTTGTCCAAGTATAGCCCTCTAGTTATGGTTCTGAGTGTATTGGTCCATTACTGTATTGTTGTAGTCCACGTAAGTTCTTTGGTTAATACCTATTCAAATAAAAGTCAAATCGATTATATTTTTATTCCTTACTGCATTTTGTCCCTGTCGTTTCTATGCTTTTAAAGACATTATATGAACTGTATGAAAACGTACGCTGACACAGAATTACTCACGTTACTGAAATTTAAATTCGGGCATCGGCTAGAAACAAGGTAACAAAGTATGCGCAGTGGCTCAAGTTCGGGGGTCAAATTTGGTCGCGGCTCAACTTGCAGGGCGTTTGCGTTTGATCCAGTTCAAGGTGTCAGTTGTGTCAATTTTGTTTAGCTTGTATTGTTTTGTTTGTTGTTTTGTTTAGTTCTGTTTAGCGAAACCATCAATAGGGTTTCGTCATTGCGCAGAAAGCGTTGCGAATTGCTTTATTGCGTTATTGCAAATTGCGCTATTGCCTTTGTTAAGATTTGAATCGAAGATTTGAAATGTTTTGATTTACTTTATTGAGTCGTTTTTGACGAAAAATGCCTTTCAGGGGGAAGGGGCGTTTATTTCACTAATAATTTTCTAATAGTTCCGTATTCTATTATAAATAATTTTTTTAACAAATTAAAACGTCGTAAACGTTTCGATATTAGATTCGATAATTAATCAATTAATAATAAATTAAATAAAGTAATTAATACGTTGCGAGTTAGTGTAAACCTAGCCCCCCTCATTGTCAAAAACAGCATTGTATAAGTAACTGTGAAGTAAGATGGGTCAGTTAGAGTACTTAAAGGAGTTTACAAAAGCTCAGCATTGGTCCAGTTAGCTCAAATGGCTGACTACTGGTCTGCAGATCCTGATGAAGATGGTTCAAATTCTCCTTGGATCATTCTGATGAAGAATGACCCAAGGGGTGAATGATGTCTTTCTTCCAATAATAAACCCGTTGTTGTCTTGGCATGGCGAGACGTTCGAGAACTATAAATTAATTAGAAATTAAATAATAATAAAACTTTACGAGTTTAGAATGTGAACCTAGACCCCCATTTTTATAAAGCGGCATTCTTCAAGTCCTTGTGAAGTAAAATAGCTAACAAGCCTCTATTGAGTGCTGTGCTCGAGTGTCCATTTTTGTTTAGTTTTATTTGAATTAAGGTTTTATTTTTTAATTAATAATTTAGTTTAATTATAAAGGTTAAATTTTCAATTAAACTTTGTACATAAGTAGCATGTTTAATTTTAAGTTAATATTTGTTTCACCAGTTTCAGTTATAGCAAAAAGTCGGTTCGGTCCTACATGATGGTGACATCATATAGTCCGTGTTATGGTTCTGTTTATGGGCAACAATGTTCATAATTATTTGTTTAGAGTCTGTTTTGGTGTTTAAAGAAGCACATATAATACTAAACCTTAAACCAGCATTCATTAGTTTTTCACAGAGATGTTTCATGACTGACAGTTAAGGCAAATTGAGAATGCAAGTTTTTTTCTTTACCTCTTTAAGAGTTTAGGGCTGTAAAAACCCTCTTCACCCGGCATCCGTGGGAGAGCCAGTCCATGAGCTTTGAAAGCGAACATGCACTGACTAGTCCGTTAAGTTGTGGTCTAGGTCATGAGTATGTAGAATGCATGCTAATCTTACAAGAAACTTACTTTTCACTCAGAGCTGACAATCTGAGAATGAGATATCTTTTTCACATCTGCCAATTTGCCAAAAATCAAAAAAAATGAGCCAAAAATGAGGAAAGATCATAAAAAATCAGAAAAAACCTTTAATTGAGATATTGTAACAATATAGCTGGAGGTTAGAAGTTACGAGCATTACAGGCAAGCATTTTTACTTAGCTTTCACATTGAAGTTTGTTTAAAACTGTTGGATATAACTGTACGTGTTTAGGAGTTTGTTGGCGGCATAATTAAACTCTTTGTAAAAGTTTGTATGTGCAAAAAGCGTAAACTTACTCTAAAAGTGTGCGTGAAAATCCTACTTGTTTAAAAATGTGCTTATATTTGATACAAAACGTTGTTAATGTCATTGACAGCCAAAAACACTCATCCTATTTAATTGCACTGTCAACTGCACAACCAAGTTCTATCCAAGAAGTGTCTTTGTTAGCTGGACTGAATGAGTAATTTTTTAATAATCGGTCATTGACTTTTGCCAAGCATTAGTCAGCACCACACTTGCGGCGAGCGCAATCGGTCCTGCCGCGGCGCAAACCTCTCTCCCTTCTTCGTTCGCAACCGCCGCAGCCAACGGTCTCGTTGCTATGAAACAAGTTTATTGCGTCTAAATCAGCCCTCTATTTGGCCCCTACAGCCTCTGCAGCATAGACCCGTTGGTGATATTTTATTTTTTTTATTAGGAAAGCGTTTTTGCCCAGATGTTATTGCTTTTATGTTATTTATTTATTTATTTTTGTCTGGATAATACGACAGACAAGGTTATTTGTTGAAAAATAGGACAAATTCTAAAAGAAAACGTGGCAAAGTTTTATTAAGTAAACATGGTATGTTTGTATATGTTGTCCTGTATATAACAAATAGTCATGTGGATTTGATTGGCAATTTCAAGGTTGCAATAACCTAAATCCCTTGTCTGATTCCCAATGTTAGTTGGTGTATCTGCTGGATTTTTAATTTCTTATAATGCATAAGCTACAGTGTAAACAACACCATTAAAATCACTTGAGATTAATAAGCGGTTGCTAGTCGGCGAGAAAGTGCTCAACCATAATGTTTTTCCCAAGTATGAGGAAAGTTATTTCAAATTGTTGTATATATAGTTTAAGCATTAATCTGTCAACAAATAAATGAGTTAATAAAGAAGTTTTCAAAAGACTCAGATTGTTGCTGTATTTATATTGTGATCAACGATGTTTACGGTGTTTAAACTGCTTCGCTAATTGTCTGGAACAATGACTCACAAAACAGATCATCTAAAACTGGTAAATTCAGTGTTTTAAAGAACCTGTTCATGACGTTGAAATCTTGCAAATTCGTCACAGTCCTTCTGTGCTTTGAAACAGACATTTTTCTTTCATAAACACTTGCGCATTTTGGGTCAAGAAATAAGATACATATGAAATCAAGGGTGTGGCAGGTCACAATCGACACCAACGTGGTGCGTAATTATCCAACTGATTTAGAAAACTCTAGATAACTCTCCTAACAAAATGGCTGTATTAAATAACTTAGGATTACCGTTCGTTCTAAATCCAGCCAAATCCATAGACAGATAAACGAAAATACTGGAAGCATCTTTTAGGTTAATCTTTATACCAAAAAGCGTTCTCTTTAATCTTTAATCCAAATTCATAACTGGCGGAACATGCCTGTATGTTTTACTGGTTGTAAGCAGCTTTCAAATTCTAGTTAGCTTATTAATTTACTCCAGGATTGTAACGCCATTACTCTAATGTACCTAATTGAATGTTTTTGAAGTGTTTGCGTTGGATTTCTTTTTGTCTCGGCTTTTTAACCTAACAGCACTTTCTATTATTAGCTGATCGGAATTGTAAAATTTACATTGCTACAGAATACAGGTACGAGTTTTCTTCAAGATGAAGTATCTGGGTTAGTCTGAATGGTACATAAATTGAATGTTACTTCAAGCCAACTTTTTTACGCCGCGTATATACTATATTGCAAAACGTCAATTAACATGTATCTGTTTTTACAGTGTTAAGTTACACTGTATCATTAGGTAGGTCAGAAAAAACATTAAATGTGTGGGCGTGTGTGTGTGTGTGTGTGTGTGATCATGCTGTGTGATCATGTCGGCTACAACGCTATACCAACACGCATAATAGTGATTCTTCACGCATTAAACTGAGCTGGAATAACAGCAGCTAATGTACAGTAATTGTGTATGCGATTGTAAAATACGGCTAGCATACTGTGCAAACTGGCAATCCAGGATAGAACATTTTGTCTGTAAGGCCGTCAAAACAGAGTGTTGCAATTGCAAGGAAACCTGTTGCAACAATGGTTCATTTAATGTTTATCAGCGCGTGAGATCGGGGGTGGATTGACTTCAAATGACGTCGGCAACAGTGCCGTGCTGCAGTTGTTGTTGACAATGTCATTACGGTGTACATACAACTGCTTCATGCTGTGCGTGTAGACAAGATCATTATAGACATTATGTAACTTTTAGCACCTAGTGCTAAAGTCCAGCATCTATATATTCATACTGAGATATATTAAAATACAATTGGCTTGTCAAGGAACTGTAGAGCTTTCCGCTAGAAATTAGTATCAAAATTATAAATCTTGGCTCTAAAAAAATTTTGATGCCGCGTTTTATATAGAAAAATATCCCCAGTAGTGCAAGCATATTGCAACGAAGTCTATCGAAAAAACTTTAGCTCTACTCGCAAAAAGTGCTTGTTTATGTTATATCACAATTTAACAGGTTTTTAGGTGGTAGTAATTTACGTTTTCGCAGCTTTTTTCAATGTTCTACATATTTTGTAGCAATTACTAAATCAATTTACCAGCAGTCTTTTGCAGATTATTAATCCACTTTTTTTTACAAAATTACAATTTTTAAATGTCGATAATAGGTGTCTATTTTGGTGAAGCTTATCAGCCCAAATTTATGCTTTTTCCCCGTATTTAGTTATTTCTTCATTGTGGTAAAAAAAATCCGCATACAGTCTAGCAATTCATACCAAACGCACGTTGAGGTGCTATGAAAGTGCTGGTATGCTTAAGGGGGTAGTGTCGCGAAAGCAGTCGATTTTGCGCGACTGTAAAACTTTTTCAATGAAAGATAGGTCATTGTTCTGTATATATTCTAAAAATATGTTTCAAGGCAAACATTTTCGCCAAGTTTCAGCAAAATTGACGCAGCATATAGTTAGCAGTGAAGTCGCAAAGTCGCAAAAATGACGTTTTGAAAACCTATTCACGTTCGATAATTTCGTCACAATTATAAAACTTTTTGTTTAGATTGTTTACACAGGCTAAAAGGATATATGTTGTAGTTTATGCACACAAAATTTAGTGCCAATTGCTGGAGTGGTTGCGGAGTAATACCTATTTGAACTGTGAAACTGTGCGTAAACTGTAAAGCACTCACAGCAATAATGATAAATTGTAAAAAATTTAGACACTTATTTTGAAATCAGAAGAAAAATGAACCTTTATTTTTTATTTTTCTTATTTGTGACAAAAAATTGTGAGTCAAAACATTACATGTACTTCACAAGCTGGCCAATCTGATATCTGGCTTGATTTTTTGAACTTTTATGTCTCTATTGTGTGATGTCTGGCTCACAAATGGTGATTGGTTAAAAATATTAGTTGATATTGGTAGTCTAGTGTCTGGCAGTATTTATTTGACACCTTATGGCATTTCACTAGTTTCTCAGTGAACGTAGAATTTCAAGGCAAAAAGTTATAATTTTTCTGCCTATGAGCAAAACTGCTTTGGCGACACTACCACCTTAACTAAACTTAATAATTCAGCAGATTTTTACAGTAAGCAAAAGTTTGTCTCAAGTTTTGCTAAAAAGTCAAGAAACGGCAGTTTTCATGACTTTGGCAGGCTGTAACTAAAATGATAATCAACCTTTTCACCCAATTCGAAAAGGTATAGTGCAAATTTATTTGGCAAATGTCAAATTTGCTTTTTTTGCATTCTTATGAACTGAACAAGATATTTGTTACTTTAACTGAAATGACTCATTGTGCTCAGAAATGACAAATTTTTTAACATTTTTTAATTTAGTTAAATAGGGCCTCGTCGGGGTCAGCTAATATTGCATTAAGGACAGTTTGCCCGTTAAAAAAATGGCGGACAAAAGTTTAAAAAATCAGTTTCAGGAGACTGAAGAAAATTAATTTAAAAGTTTTGAAGGGGTTTATTAACACAACCAATGCTCATATCTAGTTATTATTAAAAAATAGTTATTATTAAAAGACTGTGTTTTTACTCTGTCTTCCTCCTAAAACTGCTATCAAACGAGTTTTCAAAAACTTTAGTCCAAACGATTACATTGGAATATAGCATTTGGAATTGATAAAATTTTTCGATGAATCCACCAGTTCATGTAGTA
Source organism: Trissonchulus sp. WLG1_4 (assembly GCA_030248245.1). Taxonomy (NCBI): domain Eukaryota; kingdom Metazoa; phylum Nematoda; class Enoplea; order Enoplida; family Ironidae; genus Trissonchulus; species Trissonchulus sp. WLG1_4. The sequence continues at coordinate 2,913 of JASANF010002935.1, read as the reverse complement.
CCTGCAAACGTATATCAACAATATTAATGGTAATTAGCAACATGTGTTTTTAACGAATTATTGGTACTACTTTAATGAGTGAAAACAAAAACTAACACGTGGAATGCAAATAAAGTAAAAACGAAAACCAATGCGGAATTTAGAAATATATTTATAGTTATCTAATTTGTTTTAAACTTAGTTAAAAACTGTAAACATAAGTGTGAGCTATTGCCTTTTTTATTAAACAATGGGAATGAATGAAAAGCCTAAAAATATCGTTACAAAATACCAATTAATCTTTGCACACGCTAAAGATGTAAGACAAGCTCAAGACTGGGTATTGACCTATATAGTCTCAAACACTGACGTTAAGGCCTATTCACACGAGGGCGCATGAGCGGGCGCATTGCATGGCGTACGCAACTCTTCGTCAGTAAGCTCTTCTGCTGTTACTATGACCAAATCAGTTGTGTCGAAATCATGCTTTGGCAGTAAGCGAACTGAAAGGATGCGTGACATTGCATCAGCAATACAGTTTTGCTTTCCTGGCTTGTATTGAATCACCAAAAACAGTGGACAAAGACTCTCCATCCACCTGGCGATCCTTGCAATAGGCGGATCGTCTATCCAGAGCTTGACAATGGCAGTTAGAGATTTATGGTCTGTCCATATTTTCGAAGGGCTTTTCAGAGATTGGTAGAATAGTTTTGAACACTTTTAATGCCCAGACTACAGCCACTGCTTCTTTCTCTACTGTTGCATAGTTTTTTTTCAGCGGACGTCAAGGCTTTGGATTGGAGTGCCACAAGCCGCTGATTTTTACCATTTTTTGATAAATAGCCGCTCAGAGAGCGATACCGCTTGCATCAGTTTCCAAATTAAACTGGCAGCTTGGATTATTCTCAATCTGATTGAGAGCTACTGACTTCGCTAATTCATTTTTTACCCCCTCAAATGCTCTCTGCTGATCTTCGCCCCACTTGAAAGGGACGTTCTTTCTGGTCAGTGTGTGCAAAGGCTCAGCGATACTAGAGTAATTGCGAATAAAGCGTCTACAATATCCCATTGCGCCGAGAAACGTTTGCAGTTCCTTCAAACCCTTTTGGACGACACCAGTCCACCAGCCTTTTCACTCCTTCTGCAGACGGAAAAACCATTCTGTTTTCCATATCAAACCCCGAAAAAGTCACCCGCTTAGCAGTGAAAACACAATTTAGACACAATTTTAGACAATTTGAGCTCAAATGACTGTTTCGAAGGCGTCGGAAAACTTCACGAAGCTGGTGGATGTGATCTTCGAAACAAGAGCTAGCCACAATGATATCGTTTATATAAACACCAGCAAAAGTTGACCCATGCAAGACAGAAGATGTGTATCTCTGAAACGTTGCGCCAGCGTTAGTGAGACCGAATGGCATAACTAAAAACTCGTACAGACCGTGTTGCGAATGCTGACTTTGGTATTGCTTCTGCATCCAGCGGGATTTGCCAATATCCTGTCATGCAATCTTGCCGATTTTCAATAAATTTTTGGTTTGGGGCATTGGAAACGCGTCTTTGACCGTAAAGTTGTTTAGACGGCGATAATCGACACAGAAACGAACCGTGTCATCTTTTTTTTAACTAGCACAACCGGGCTTGACCACGGAGAAGATGATTTTCCTATTACTCCTTCTTCTAACATCTTTTCACTTCTTCTGTTTGAATTTGCTGGCACTTTGGTGAGAGCCAGCGTGGCCTTTGATTTTGCCATCGGCCGTTTCATTGAGATGACAAATATTCATTGCGACTGCTTACGCGTCACTACGCCGCTTTGCGAACACGTCTGCATACCGCTTTGCGAACACGTCTGCATACTCGTCTAGTAATTGTTGTAAAACTCGTTGATGTGCTTGACTCAATTGCGAAGTTTGTTCAAGCTCCAGAACAACGGCAGACGCCGCAGCTTCAGTAATGGCTACTTCCGACAGTCTATTTTGAAGGATGCTAGGTAATTCTTGAGGTTCCTTGATTTCAGAAACTTTACCAAAAACTTTGATGTCAGAAGGAAACCTTTTGTCCAACGACAAGTGTATATTTTCTGACAGTACGTCTACAACCATATTAAAGATCTTGCTCTGTACCTCCTCAGCTGGTTCAAACAAAACCGTCCTGTCAGGACCGCCGACTTCTGCTTTTAGGTAGCCTGCCTGACGGTCGTACGTCAATTTATCTTTTGTCACGTCTACCGCTATGTCGTCCAGCTCGAGAAACTGAGGTCCAGTACAGTAACCATTTTTCGGAGAACTGCTTTGATGAATGTTAAAATCAAAAGTGGCGACGCCCAATTTAGCGGCTGTTTTCCTCGACAACAAAACTTCGTCAGTGGACGTCCCATCGCCAGTCATGTCAAAAGTGTGTTTCCCAAGTACAGCAAACACAGTTTTTACAACGGGGTCGTCTGCTACAGAAATGTCCGATTGAATTAATTGAAGACTTTTTGCGTTTCCCCAAACGCATTGGGCTTGCACTTGCTCTTGACACATCACTGCAAGTCTGCGCTCTTTCAAGTATGTTGCCAGTTTAGCAGAAATGCAATCGACTTCGGCACCAGTATCAACAACCACTACCCCCAAATAGCTGAAATCACCGAACTTCAGCAAAATATTAATATTAGACAGTTTTGGGCAACTACTGTAGTTGGTTGCCTTTCAGCATGGGCCTCACAACTGACCTTTGCCAACTGCTTTGTACCACCAGTGTACTGCTCAGAAGTTTGACTTGGCCTAGTCCTAAACCAACACTTCGCAGCTATATGGCCTTTTCTTTTACAAACATTGCAGCTCAGGTTTCTTGGCTTACCAAACGAACGGCATTACCCGCTTCACCGTCTTTACTTAGGATATTTTGGATTCTTGGAGAATTTTGCGACACTCCGTACACTTTTCTCCT
>JASANF010002933.1:0-17319 GCA_030248245.1 Trissonchulus sp. WLG1_4 | reverse complement strand
AGGCCACCAAAATTTTTACCCCGTACATGTACTGGGAAAACTTGTTTAAAATTTTCTTCAGAAATCATGAATGAAATCAGAAAAAAATTGAACAATAGAAACTAAACGTATTATTAACCTGAAACACATGGATGTTTTATATTAATCTCAATGCTTACTAGACTACAACTGTAGTGCAACTAGCATAATATCAATAAAAAGCACATCAAACCATGACTAAAGTAAAACTTAACACAAATCAAACCGTTTCACAATCACATATTTTGCCGAATTCATAAATTCACAAAGTGAGATAACAATGAAGCTTGGCTCTCACACGAGTAACAAAAATTTCCACAAAAAGAGATGCATTTTTATAATATTACGGAATACACTGATCCCAGTTACGGCAGCTAAAAACCTTAGCTCAATTTAATAATAAATATTTAATGCTTTGGTACTAAATTGAGTGTGAATTTAGAACTGAGTTTACACGAATTTGCAATCACTTGAATTATTATTAATAAATAAATAATTGAATTATTATTACTTTAAATAAATATGTTCCCTTTGAACTTTGAATCACATGAATGAAGGCTGAAATATTTCATTCTAGCAAACGGAAAGATCTAAGCCAAATCCTTATGTTAAGGCAATTTATGAAATAACCTGAGCAACTTGGGACCAAGATTTTTGAAATTTAGCATTAATTTAAAAAAAACGTCACTACAGTCAGGTCAAATGTATATAAAGTATATAATACTATTTGACTGTCGGGCCCAAAAAAGAAAGATGAGATATTATTCTCTGATAGTTTCTTTACTCCAGTTAAGTTTTGGACAAACTTAATTTTTTACAATACAATCTTATTTAAAAAAATAAACCTCTCCATTTTCTTCAAACGCCTTGATCAAACAAGATAATCAACACAAAATCACAGATGAGAAGCAAAGGATTAAACAATCCTTCAAGGCTTCTTAGTTGATAATTTAAGTAGGTTTAATTAAGTATAATTACTTTAAGTAGATAATAAGAAACTATTAATGAAACACCTAATAACACGAACACAAGACGTGAATAAACCCGCAAATTTGCCATGAAAGCCTATTGGTAACGGTATTCGTAATTGAATTGAAACATCTTCTAAGAAACGTTCAACACCAAAGTATTTAAACCGTATAAGGATTTCAGCAACCACAGGGCATCACAGAAAACAGTAAATGAAAAATTGTGTTGTAAAAAATAGAATCTGAAAACAATGCTTTAGCATTCACCCTGGCGGCAAGATGGCAAATTTCACGCCAAACTTGATAACCAATAGTGATAAAATTCTGCCACACTTAGGAGCAAATTAATATAAGTTACTAAAAGTACTAGAGTCAAACCGAATTGCAAACTGAAGGGTGGTGAATGGGGGAACGGGAAATGATGACCAGAATGCGAAATGGAGGGGGGGCTAAAGTGGCAAGCTGCGAAATGGGCAAGAGTGGTGACGTAATGAATAATGCAGGACAATGAATATTGTTCCATAACGGGGGGGGGGCTGTCATTCACAGGCGAGTTTTCCATCGAAACTGCTGAGCGCGATTCCGAACGCTTGCAGGGCGCACATGGGATATGTGTAGTCCATGGTGAAGACGTCGTCACCGATGCGACCAAACTGCATCACGATGTATTCCGCTGAAAATAATGACGCCCAACATAATAATGATTGAGTAAGATTATGGAGACACATCAAATTAGTGATGTGCATGTGGATCGGATTCGGATCGGTTTGAAAATATCGGATCGGTAATCCAATCTACATCACTACATGAAATTAATGCTTGATTAATTAAATTAATAATCAGTTAATTAAATTAATGCTTATTTAATTAAAGTTTGATTGCGCAGGTTATATTGTAAAAAGGAATTGGTAGAAAAAACAAAAAATGTGAGAGAAGTCGGCCATGTTAAATAATACGTAAAATAAAATACAGACATGAGCACTTATCTAATACAAAATCGTACATGAAATGCTACAGTAGAGTGCTTAACATTCGTGCGTGCGTTTCACCTACGGCAATTTACGTAAACTTTATGGTCCAATAAACGCTTCGTATGCAGCATCCTCCACGGCAAAACTGTACTGGTATCATAACGCAAGTAGTATTTGAAACATATTTACCTACTTCACACACAAACCTTAATTGTACTTGAACTTAAACAGTCAATTAGAAACCATATGTGAAAACGTTTCACTTAAACCCCTGATTGTTCAAGTATGACTGAAACAAACTAATCTGATTCAAAAGCAAACTGTTAGAACTTCACAAACAAACAAAGAATATAAACATACGATCACTGTCATGTACAATCTGAAAGTTTTTCACGGACGCTTGCGTAACACGGCCATGAAAATTAAGCACATAGGATTGCGTTTCTGTAACAAAACAATGAGCGACTATTTTTTAAAATATCTGACAATAATACGCGGGAGTACAAATCGTCTAAGACCAGTCTCTACTGTTCAGCGTTATGACGACAACTAAAAAGTTGTTTTTGGCTACTCTACAGGCGACCGTACTGGTAGCTATCAGTCTCTACATCTGATTGCGTAACAATGCATTTCCGTACAATTTCCCTACTAAAAAGTCTGACTAAAAAACCGTCAAGCTCCCCTGACAAAATAGGTGACGTGATTTTCGAAACCACTTGCTTACTCTTTGATTGAAATGCATTTTTTTCGTAAAGAAATCGCATGTTTCCATTTGTCTTATAAGAACGGCCGACCATTCATTCTTTGGTCAAAAACTTTAGTCCACACAATATGTAAGGGGGGGTGGAATGGGTTCCCTCACCTAAAAAATCGAGGGGTCCAAGGGAAAGGGAAAATCTGGGTAAAAGTGTGTAAAACTGTCATTGGTTCGAAAATTTAGTGCAGCTCAGTAGACTTTTGGTAGACAAGGTGAAGGGTGTCACCAAAATTTGGCTAGAAAGGCCCTCCCAAAATGTTGACTGCAACCAGCCCACCTTCATTCCAGATGGGCGTCTTGTTGTGCATCTCGATGAGGTCGTCACAGCGCCTGGCTTTCCACCTCTCCACGATGCCATCGCGGTCGGCCAGCGGTCTGATGTCCACCCGTTTGTAGTTGGCCGGGTCCAGGATCCCAGGCAGCACCACCGTCATCTTGCGCGGGCCCTTGAAGCCCAGCACGTTCGTTTCCTGAAACAAACAATCACACCCGTCTGTCTATACTTCTCGGACGTCATCCATATGGCTATCATCTACTTCATAATCATACATGGGCGTGGGGGTGGATTGCTCTCGACCCCGCTTCTCCCCCCCCAGAAAGGTCATCTCCCCCCACCCAGCTTGGTTGTCACCAATTTAATGGGCGAAAATTCGCGTAACAGCCCCCTCCCCCAGGCCGATGGCTCCCGCCAAATTTTCTGTTAAACACATGTGTTCATACTTCATAACCTACGACCTACCTCTTGGGGTCTTATCCAAAACTGGAATTATCGGATATTAGATTTAACTTTATTTCGTCAATAACGCAGCGTCAGTTAAACGCAATTTATTGAAACTTGGCACAAACCGAGGTACTGTATGTGAGCCATGTGAGGCAAAATCTCAGCCGGCTATTTTCATTTTGTGCTGCGCTATTAGCAAAATTAGTGTCAATCTAATCCGTTAAATCCAAATTTGGATAAGGCCCTTGGTTACGTTAGTTCACTACCACACCACAATGTTGCAAGCAGAACAACAAGCGTAGCAATAATGCAAAAGTTATTGAGTTTTGATTCATGGCTACGACGATACGCCATGCAGTTTGCACCAGTAGTTAGTCGTACTATTTACTGCACAATATAATCAGTAGAAGCTATATCAGCTAGAAAAAAAATCACTTAAAAAATGATGGTTAACTTCTGGCGTAGTGACGGGACAATCACAGGAGACAGGAATATTGTGGATCCTTATTGTGACCAAAGCCTGCTACTTTAACAAAGGAACGAATTCCTGTTTTCTCAACGTGGGTACTATGTTAATTAATAGCCTAAAAGCATTCTTTTATTGAAATCAACAAATTTGTAATGAAACACAAATGGTATGAAATGATAACTAGGGCAGTCCTTAAAATATGTTTTATAAAAAGGACTTCGTAAGCACCGAGCGCTGTGGTCTATACTTAGCCGTGAAATCAAAATCAGAAAAGTGACAAAAATATAAATCTTTTCAATTAGTATTTATTTTGTGTCTGACATTACAACTGCACACGTCATTAAGATTAAACTGACGTAAATGACGGCGGCCAGCTCCTGTCGGACACTTTCGCCAATGACAGCCGATTTCTGAGGATTCTCTCCGCCGTCGAACAGGGTGAAATGGGTTCCCAACACGTTGGACCTGAACAAACAAGGCCAAGCATTATAACACTTGAACAGGGTAGATTGGCAGAAGGTTCAAAAAATTCTAAATTATGTTTATATGCACGCTGACGGTTCATCAATCCTTCATGGTATTAAAGGGTTTAATGAACGTCGGACTAGAATATTATGTCTAGTCTGTTTAAATGTGAATGAATGGGCCCTGGAGTATTTTGACCTTGTACACTGAACAGATTTCCGAAGTAAGACACTTGTACGCATGATTTACTTCGCAATGAAACTGCAGAAAAGACAACCCCAAGTGAAAATCAAAGTCAGTGGGTTTGAACATTCATAATATCCTTATTACTGGACCTGTCTTTGTGCACACATTCACACAAATATCTCTTCTACTTCTACGATAGAGTGAACTGCACCAAATCAGATTACCTGACGATTCATTTAAACCGATTTAACTCCGGCTAAATAAAACTACTTAAATCGGTTTAATCGCGCTGCATCATAGAAGATTAGTATACCTGAAATTTAGTTGAAAACGGAAGTTTAGCTGTAATTAAGCTGGGATTTAACTAAATCGATTGAACTAGAGTTCAGTTCCAGGTCCAGCTTGGAAATAAGTTAATCTAATTTGGTGCAGTCCACCGGTAGTTGTCTATCAATTCTTTTCGCTATTATGCCTAACCTGAGCTTTCCGATGAATGAGCTGCCTCCTCTGCTTAAATCGGTAGGGTCTATGGAAATTAAATAATTGGCTGTCGTACTGCGTTTCCGCTTCCGGCCCGCCAACAAAAATACCTGCAAAAGCTAGCAACTTTACAGCTTACAATTAAAAAAGAAACAATATGTTTTCGTCAGCAGAAGCATAAAGACAGTCAGACTAGTTTTGCTACACGTAATCCGACGAAAATCGCTGTAGCAGTTAGATTAATAATTTACTATATTTGCTTGATTCATTCGCCAATACCTTATTGATGTAGTATCTTTAAAGACGGCACTATTTAGCATAAATGCTCAACTATCATGAAGTGAGCCAAGTTTCATTTACGTTACACTTATCTGGTGTGCTGTAAATAATGAAATTAAAACATTAAGTAATCTATTCGATTAAGATTAGACTGAATATAATAAATAAATAAACAATATAAATAGCATATGATGAAGTGACTGTCTTTATGCATACAACAAAGTTTGAAGATCATACTACAAGATCAGACGGAACTATGAGAATATTTTTGAGGAAAATATAAAATTGTCTTGGCCTAACTTTCAACTCAACTAAAAATCATCGTAGAATGCACTTAACGCCACAAACCCACATTCCAACAAAAAGCCTATAGGTTTGATGCATAACGCATCTTAACGCTGAGGTAAACCTTGTTTCAAAGTTTAGAAGCCAAGGTGTAGTGTCAGAAACGTTTAGAAAAACTTTCACACATTATAATTTTATTTTTATAATTATAACTTCAAAGTGAAATGATGAGAAAATGAGTACTGTAAAGTTACTAAAACCATCTATATAAACCAGCCATGTAATACTTAAGGCGCCACGCACAATACTGTGACGTTTCTGAAACTACACCCTGACCTTATTACTACAAAGATGAAAACGCACTGAATGAGGTAGAGGTCCGATTTTATTTCGGAAATTTGTCGTGTCAATTTTTTGCCTTTTTCGTTACCCTGGAACCAAATTTTTCCCCATTTATATATAATATATTTATACAAATCGGAAGACTTTTGGGGGTAATTTTCTGATAAAGTAGTTCAGATTTCTTTTCCTCAAATTTAATTTTTTAGTCAATTAGAGAGTATATACAGACTCTATAGAAAACGCAGCCTGCAATTTCAATTCAGGCTAGAAAAAAGGGGCGGGTGAAATTCAGTGAACCGTTTTCATCTCTGGTTTAGGATTTCGCACCCAGATATTTTTTAAGCCCGCCTTTCTTTGTCTGTGCATAAACCACAATGCAAGAGCATACAAGTATTAGCAAATATATTATAAGCCGAATCGGTGAGCAACTTGACACAGTAACAATGTGTGGTGAGTCAGCCAAACGAACATGCTTAGTGTTGATCAGTGCATCAATCAAGGCGGCGCTATTTACGGACATATGCTAGAAATTGTTGCTTTCGTTCTGGTAACACACTTTGGCATACTTAAGATATGAGTCAGTCAAGTGGATGCCATCTCACACAAAGGGAAGGACCAGAGAACCAGACACAGTTCAGAAGGCACAAATAGCACGACATGCATTATATTTGTATATTAATCCTATTGCCGAACCATGTGAAATTATTGTGGTAAGAATTTGAAGCCGTTTAAGAAATATTGTTTTACTGGTTCCTAAAAACAGTGAGCTTACAAAGTTTCAAATTTACTGAACTTAGAATGAGCACGGCCTGATTCAAGGGAATGAGTGAGATGGTGACTCTCCCAAGAAAAAATCTTCCCCCCACCCAATATTTTCCGACAGGCCTACATATTTTTTTTACAGCAACTCTCAAAATCCGAACCTGATTAATAAAAAAGTATATCCAACGATTCTACGTTGCGATTGTTTTCCCTATCAATTTTTACTAAACGTGTGTAACCATTGTCAACGACTGATCAGTGATCGTCCAAACGCTCAGACGACAAGATACCAAAATGACAGCGCCCCACAAAGCAATTTGATATGCTGCCACTTTTCAATAATACCTCACCCACAAGGTCACTTAGTTCCCTATATTCTAACCGCCTAGTCCCTATTGTCAGCTGAGGGCCGAATGGGCACGAAGTATTACCTGTTTTGAACTAGTGTTGCTGGAATTGGACTTGCCACTATTACTCCGGTTAGTGCTAGCCGAATCAGCCTGAAATGAAACAAGACACTCACGCTCACAATGTGACACATGGACAGACTGACAGACAGACAGTGCGCGCGGTCACAGCCACCAAAGCCTGTCTCGGACTTGTCCCTATATATACAAGTTTGTCCGTAAGCCGAATTTTCGATTGACTGGTTAGGTTAAGCCACTACTGATTAGCAAGTTCGTAACAGTTGGAAAATTAGTATATTTTAGTCAGTGCGGCTTGGCGTGCAGTCTAGAAAATAGCTCGCTTAAGGCACGGCTCACACAGACTTACCTTTTCCTTTTTACTTCAGAGAATTAAGTAATAAAAATTTCGCTTCATACAGAACGTACTTTTTACTTAACCAATTAACTAAAGAAAGAAATGGATTTTACTTTTTAGTTACGCAAATTAACCAACCAGAATGCTCTAACAGAAGCTCCGCCTATCGAGCTTCATCTTTACTGGTTAGATTTGCTTTTTGACATCCAACTTTGCCAATGCCAACCAATGGAAAGCGACTTGCCGTAAGTAAAAAATAAGTCTGTGTGAACACTTTTTCCAAAGGAAAAAGTAAGTCCAAGTAAACCGGGTTGATACATATTGTCCTTGAGAAAATAAGGACTAGGTCAAGGACAACTTTGGACCAGCTGATGTGGACCATTGACGAATATATGTTGTTTTAAATTTTTTGCTTATGTCTTCACAAACTTTCTTCTCGCAAAAATTTAGCTCATTCAGTAACATTAGTATTAGTACGAGCATATAAGGAGAAGTATGAATCGGGCTTTACAGTTTATAGCTAGGCTTGCGGACAATCCTGTACGTATACGCACAAGCTGAACCATACTGAATCACTGTCGCGTAAAACATACCATTCACAGCACTGTCACAGCTAATCACGTGACTCAACTGCGCTAGCAGGGGGGCATTTTTTACAGACCGATTAGACAATGGGTCGTTACACAGAAGTATATACCCTTGAAAATGACGTTGAATTTTAAAAAAAAATAAGGATTTACAGTGTTTTGCACAGAAATCGAACTTTATATGCGGTTACAAAAATTCTGCTCACTTTCAGTAAAATGTGCAAGTTTTTTTGCGTATGTATCAAAAAAAGCCATAAATATTAAAAGTATAAAAAAAGACAAAATAAAATGTAAAAAATTTGTCAAATGGAAAACACTGGTAAAATTATACTGAGCAAAGCTTATACGACAGTGTTTATAAATGCGCGCTGAAAAGTTGCTTGGCTGAAAACTGTACTGAAACAGCCGTCACGCCACGAATCATGCTCGGTGGAGACTTTCTTACAAAAATTGGTCGACTTTATTTCAACCAGAGTTGGGCACAGGAAAAAACTATATACCAGAACGAAACGGGTTTTTCCACTTAGTTTTGAGTGGTTGGAGTTTTCAAGTAAAATCATCAAACTGAACAATAAATTAGAATAATAATGCTAGCAAAATCTACATTGAATTAGCACTATGAAACTGAATAAAAACATAACTGTTCTCGAATTAATCTAAATTGGATTTTTCTATTAAACAGAATAAAAAATATAACTCATGCTTTTAAACCTAATACGTTATAACTTTGTTCTATTCACTTATAATAACTATTACAGCCAGTTCAAACAGGCCACAATTTTATATTAATAAACAATCATTATAAACTGTCAAAAAGGCCATTTCTTCAAAAGGCCAAAAAAAGTTCAAGTATCTTAGTTCGATTAAACGAGCTGAAAATCATGCTGCAACATACCTATCCAAAACCATAAGCCAACTCGCTTAAACTTAACTGCTGTCCTGCTTTACTTCACTGACTGATTTTTCAAACGAACGAAATAGTAAAATACATTTAACTAAGCACTATAGCGTTATGTTGCACACTCGTTTTCCTGCGATAATTGAAGACTACATTCAGACTGAAACCAACTCGACCTTTCACCTTCTCCTATACAGGCGCTGAAAATTGAATCCGAGCCTCTCATGTCGGGAACGAGAATGCTAACCACAACATCACAGCTCCCAATTCTTGTACGTTGTAATTCTCATTTACAATACACGATCGTCACTAAAACGGGCTCGCACCGTTTGACCCAGTAAAAAAGCGGCCCTAAGATTTCAGGAAAAAAATGAAGGTGATCTACCAAAAATACGGCCTGGGTGGACCTTAATACAGTTATACACCACCAACGAACGCTACACTTATTTTTTCTGCACTCAAACGGTTACTGCAAAAATATTAGCCTTTTGATTTTTTTGATGCTATGAATTTTTTCATCAGAGTGACGAAACTACGGAAAACATCCAGCATACCATGCGCTGTCATGCAACCGACTTACGCATGCACTTATAGATGATTACATGCAATCATTGCTAAAAATATCACCAAAACTGAAAAACGTTCAATCCATTTTTATTTCATTTTTTTCTAATGCTCCAATGCTGCTTTATCTGCATAAGCTTTGCACAAATTTTCGTGAAGAAATGTACTGTTTGCAATAGCTTTCAAAATGCATATTATTTTGAATACCAAACATAAACCATTTTTAATAAACCATCTAACATTTTAATATCTCAAACGCGTCATGCTCTAATTGCCCCGTGGAAAAAAAACAAATTACAGAATAAAAATCAGCAACTGCAATAAAAGCTAACTAATCTGCATACAAGAAGTCATGCTTGCAAGTCACAAACCTGTTTGACTACAGACAAAGCTATATACCCTTTTGACTTCATCCTTTTCCAAGTGCAGAAAGTAGGTTGGATAAATGCCTCTATCCACCCCCTTCTTGTCCCTGGAAATTCGGCACTTGAATACCACACCGCGGGGGGCTGGCTTCAGCACGAAGGCTTCCAGATTTTCGATGATTTCACTTAGATTAATGCCATCATCCTGCAAATCATAGAATCACATAATCCAGTCTTACTATTAAGCATACAATAATAATATGTACGCGGGGTCTGAGGTTGGGGAGGCTTCTTGTCCCGGATGTTTCGAAATTTTACGGGGGCTTGCCCCGACTTTCCAGGGACTTGAACTTCAACAACGCAAAAATTTCCAGTTTTCGCCTGAAAATAGCTAATTTTCTGCAAAAATTTGAAAATTTTTAGCAACTAATGCGCTTTTAGCTCATCTGTAAAGCATTTACATCGATCTTGGGCAAATTTTGAATTTTTTACGCACCTTTTTTCAGCACCAAGCAGGGTTATATACTTGTCCCGATGGGTCAAATCTGAGGGGGTGACTTGTCCCGAAATATCAAGTCAGGGAAGGCTTACCCCTCCCCCCAAGAGCCCCATGTACACCTGTGCTATTACGTATTAATTAACTAATCCATAAATTAATAGATAAATAAATAAAATAAAGTAATTAAGTACTCGTTATTTTATATTTCGCGTTTATTCACAAACAGGATATCAAGAGAAATTGGTGAAAACAGATGACACTTAACACTGAAATCATACTATATGTAATAGCAAAAAAATTTGGGGTACCCCTCCCACCCAGGTGGGACCCCTCCCTCGCCAGAGTCTACTGATTTTTGACCCCCCCCCCCCCCCAAAACTGACGCGATTTTTCATCTTTGCTTCACCAAAAAGCATAGATTTCGAGAATTTTTGGCCAAAATTTCGGTTAAAATCACTCAAATTTCGTAAAAAATGTCCGTTTTTTCAAATTTTGGCCAGTAATTTTTCTCATGCCGATTGCCGGGACTCTCGACCCTTTTTTGCCCGTGGCGGGTCCCTCCCTCTGGACCGAATTTCTGGAGGGTCTTCCGGCTTCGACCCCTATCCCCTTCAACTATATGTGTGACTGAAATGGATTAATAGAATCATTCACACCTAAAATGGGTCCAGAATGAAATTTCAATAGGAAGCTTTTCGGCAATGCTAAGTAAATATCGTAAACAGCACCAACATTTTTCACCAAGCAAGTCACTACTCACTAGTGTAGTACAGTACTAGACACTAGTAATACTGAACGCCATACTTGAGTGTGGGCGTTAGGGTCATTGGGATCCTTGGGGGGCACCTTGAAGGAGTCTGCGTTGAGGCTGGTGGCGGAGGTGGGTCTGACGGCGAACAGGCCCTCGCCCCCGTCCTCCGTGTCCGACTGCACCAGCATGGTCGGCGGGAGGTGGTGCGTAGTTTGGTCCAGGCGACGCGACAGGGCTGAGTCCGACCGGTCCTCAAACACAAAACCAGACCAGCTAACAAAGGGGGCCACCAGACTCACATTTTTCGCATTAGCACAATTTTCAGATGGGTTCAGATTGGCTTCCGCCAATATATACGACCATAAGTCTAACACATTGACACTAGACCACAAAACACGATTCGATAATTTGTCCTGAATATATTGGTTATTCCTAAAAAATATTTAAAGCACATGAACAAAATCCAACTACGTATGTATATAATGAGACCACTGACTTCCTAAACCAAACAATATCTAGCTCCCAGAAGGACAGAAATATCGCGATGCAATAATTATTCCAAAGGCTTACTTTTCTACTGGCGTTGACAGGGGGGTTGCAGGATCCGTTCTGATCAGTCTGTGAGCTGTTTCTGTGGTTGCCGGTGCTCATGAAGCTGTTGGCGGACTTGGAGCGAGGCTTGCCGCCCCCGCCCCCGCCGAACCGACCCGGCACCCCCAACTCGCTGGGCTCCTCGCTGCTCAGCTCGTCGTCGCTGGAACTGAAATAAATATTTATCTATAAGTATTAGAATTTATTCTTGCATATTATTTTCAGACAAGATTTAATGAGGGAAAGGGGACCCTGATGCGGCGGAAACCCCTTGGGAAACGCATCAAAGTCACAATGACACTGTTTCCAGGCAAAAAAGCAGTGTTTTAACGCAACTGTAGCTGAACTGAAATAAAAAGGACACGAGAATCACATCACAAAGACATCGTTCAACAATGTCGCTTCGGTTTCGCAAAAAAAATTGAATTGGGGCAATCGGGGGCTCAAAATGGGGGGCGACAAAAATAGAGGTCTCCCGAAGTCCGGACCAAATAAGGGGGCGCCCGCTTAGCCCACCTTCACTAAAAGTTTGCCAGGTTATTAATATGTAATGACTACGGCTTGGTGTATATACTTAATTTAGCATTGAGTATTGTAGCGGAGACCTTTCCTAAAAGATTAAGATATATATAAAATTTCAGGAATAACCTTGATAATTACCCCTACAGGTTATTACACATTACAACACTAACACTACATTACCCCTAGGCCCTAAGTTTTTAACCGAAAAGCTAAACAACTGTTCAAGTTCCCGAGGATTCCTCCCAAACTTGGCAAAATTGCAAATTCACTATTGTATACGCCACGTGTGTCTTTCTTTGTGAAATAATCAACAGTCTTGTTCGTGTCTGGAAAATAAATTTTATAGGGGCCACACCGAGACATTTGAGAAAATACTCAACTAGCTGAAATTCTTCCAGTCCATACTAGGACTGATAACCGACCGGGGAAAGTAATGCGATGCGAGATAGTGAGCGGCAGCATCGTGGTCCTTCAGAAGTGGACTCACCAGTTAATTTTTTTTGTTTGCAATTAAAAATTCGCCAGTCAGTGTAATGTTATCTCGCAGTAAAAACTGTGTTCTTTCGTTTGCTAAAATAACCTAAATTTTACTGAAAAATTCAAATTATCTGAAGTTTACATTTACAAAATGTCATTATATATACTGTTTTTTGTTGATTGCAAAAAGTGTCTTTTTGTTTTTGGTTCATTCAATTGCTTATCTTTGTTTTCGTCACCCCGACTGTGAAACGAGTCGTATTAAGACTCCGATGGAGAGGAGCATTTGAGAAAACAATGAGCTAGTTGAAATTCTTCCAGCCCATACTAGAATTGATAAACGAGAAGGGACAGTAAAATGCGAGATAGTGAGTGGCAGCTTTCATGGTCCTTCAAAATAAAGCAACTAAAGTAACTGTAGTAGTAGTAGTAGCAGTAGCACATATTATATTACATTTCACTAAAAGCACGAAAGAAATCATTAGCTCACCTGACCACATGCGACGAGGGCTCCACATGAATGGTTGAAGAGCGGGGCGGGGTTTGTGTGGAGGGGACGGAGCCAATGATGGAGTCCGGGTCGTCCTGGTCGGCCAGAAAGGCCATCGGCCCGTCGTAGGCGTGCAGGGTTCGACCCCCCGCGGACCGGGCCACATTGACCACCAGGGGTCGCAGGGCATCGTCCCGGGGGGGATCGTTAGACATGATGGCCCCTTGGTCCGCCCGCTTGCGCTTTTGACGCTGTTCGAACAGACTGCGCTGAAACATGGTGTAGAGGACTGAAAGAAGCGAAGCTAGCGACTTGATTGAGAAGGTATATATATTACACATCACTGGCGGCTGGAGGCTTTTAGCCTGCAGTTGACAGACAGCCCACATTGATCTCCATTATATAATGCGAGACTGAGAATTGAGATACTCAAACTGCATAAAATTAGACACAAATAACAAATCCACCGTCACAGATGTACATGGGGGAGAAGCCTGAAGGGAGGGCAAGCCCCCCCGCCCCCAGATTTGAGATTAATTTCGGAACAAGCCCCCACTCCTCAGATTTGACCCATCGGGACAAGCCCCCTTCCTTGATGCTGAAAAAAAGGTGCCCGAAAACTCAAAATTTGTTTCAGATTCAGATCGCTGTAAAATACTTCAAAAGCGAGCAGAAAGTGAAAAATTCGCAAAAAATATCCAAATTCTGTTTAAAATTTATCATTTTTCGGCGAAAATGGGAACTTTGTGCTTCGCATGAGTTCAACGCCCCAAAAACCTCAGGACTGGCGCCCCTAAAATGTCGGAAAATCGGGAACATTGAACAAGCCCCCTCCATACATAGACCCCGTGTACACACAAACACAAACACACACACACATATGTATGTCCATTGTCCACCATCAAGCCAACCAACGCTGCGCAGACAGATTTCGCAGTATAAACGCCAAACGGTAAACAAAGCCTGTATGTATATTAGCAGCTAAGCTTACAAGGAAATGGTTTCAAACTAGATTTAAAGCCAAAACGGAATGAACAAAGTTTCGTGTGATGATTTTTTATATCTCACTCAGCATATATATATGTACTAAACCAATATGCCTGAAATTTGGCCAGAATGTTGCCCTCTCCCAGTCACTCAAGTGGACACGCACCAAATTTAAACCAATCTTTTGCATAAGTTTTCGTTATTCCAAAAATTCATTTTGAAATTCTCAATTTTTTGCTGAAGCTCCTTGTCCAAGGTTAGACGTTATGGAGCCTATCCAGATAACAGCAAAACATCATGATATACTCCTGGTTTATATATTTTCGTGAGAAAAAAATAAAGTGTTAAACCAAAAAAACATTTTAGGCCACCCACCTGTTGCTCCAGTCGATTATGTTGCACATCTGCGTCCATTATGAATTTAATCAAATCAATCAAATCAATGAAGGAATTTCAAGTAGCATAGTGACAGCACAGTTTCTCCCCATAGGTATATATAGCAGCAATAATACAGGGTGTAAAAAAATATGGTAATTGAAATATACAAATGACAAAAATAAAATCACGCACAAATTATCGAAAGGCAAAGGGAATGCGTAGATAGAGAAAATTAGTTAATAAACAAGTTAGGATTTGTCGAACAATATATATTAATTAATTAAATAATTACAGTTTATCAATTAATAATCACAGCCACAATTATGAGCCACAGCACTCCATAAGCGATCGCGAGAAATCGGAATGGCGTTCGCTGAAATCAGCCAGCCGACGGGCTAAGCAGTCTTATGAGATCATTGAAGTAATTAACCAAATTCACACATAAATGGAACCAAATAAGTCAATTGAAATCACAGCAAATCGTTACATTAAGACGATAGGCCAGGAACAGATACAGCCTGAAAATAAAAAGCAAACCCTCGTTAGAAACTTTACACATGTATTTATTTTGCAGGGTGTAGGAAGACATATATAACTTCAAAACATTTTGAAACTTTTATAATATATAACCAGCTTCAAACTTTCATAGGGAGACAGAGAAATAACGTAAAAAAAATAACCTGTGCTACAGGACCTATAGAATGGTTTGTTTTTCAAAAAATAGTCCGCAAGAGGGCAAATCAGTATAATAATCGAAGATACTCAACTTTTTTTATTTAAATATACATAAGCAATACGTAACTGAACGAAGTAAATAATGAAAAAATACGTATTGTTATGTATTCAATATTAGTCGTTCATTCTATAATACAATGTTAAGTTGAAATACGCCATTACTCATTTGTAATTTTCGGGAACGATGTCTATATACAAAACTAAAATAGATTGCGCATGGAGAAATTTAAAATGAAATAGTAATGAAATAATATATTAAGTATTAATACTTTATAATCTATACACCTGATCTAAGTCGTGAGTGCTAGTCAAAAATGGTTTCCCTAATTATTCGCGCGAATAGGGTGCAGAAAGCAGTAACGTGTCGCAGGGCGACTGCTATTCTGACGCAACTCTTGTCCGCTTCATTTAGCAAGCTGAGTTTCCCTATTCGGCTGCAAAACTTGTCCCGGGTGTTTGACAAGCTTATTAGCATTTTTCCGCTGTAGATCAGCCAACTTTCCTATTCTACCCACACTGCTGCCCTTAGTGAAAGGGCATTTTTATAATAATTATGTCCGTTGTCCGTTCATGAGATAGACTTTTAATGATAAAATATAACACTGTATGTTGCACTTTTAGGCATTAGGCTGGATTCATGTTTACAGCGTATATCCGTTATATTTGGGCGGCAAAATTGAATCACGTCACTGTTATACGTTGGCGGTGCTGATGGCGTTTTTCGCAATTTTACCGGTTGAACGGACATACGGCTGTAAGCAGGAATACACCCTGAGTGTGATTTTTTTAGGCGACGCGTGACCGAACTGCAAAATACCCATAAGTGTGAATCCCAAGTTTTCAATCGTCTGTTCTGTGTGCATTCCCGAACCGACAAGTAAGTTTTTGAAATAGCAACACAACTAAAAGTTTAGTTTAGTTGGGATAAATAATGTTATGTATTGTGCTCCAGCTTTAAGCCTAGTCTTTTATTGGACTAATGCGTTGTTATAGTCTCGACTAAGTGGTTTAAAAATAATTGTTTAAAAAGTGCGTTCTACAGGTTACATGGACATAACGGATACAACTATACTATAGTAACTAACGTTACGTTAATCGCATGTGTTGAGTCCTTTCGGACCGATAATAGCTTAGTAATGGATTTGAACTGAAATTAAGCAACTGACTTCTTAAAAACTAGTTTTATAGTTCCTACATCCATTCCAGGGTTTATTTTTTCATTTTTTTCTTGGTGGCCAACTGGCCACGGGACCTAAAATTTTAGTGGCCAATGCCAAAATTTAGTGGCCAGTTTGAAAAATAGTTCCACAATTTACTGAGTTAAGAACACCGAAAATTACCTGACCGAGAGGCCTGTCAGCTTCCAGAAGCAATAAAATTTGGAAAGTTTTGTTTACTAAGTTTTTTAAATTGATTAAAACCACGAATTCACTAAAATGTCATTTTCGCTATGGCTAAACAGCTTACAACGGTACACTACATAGTGTATACATATGAAGCAAATTTAATAAACAGCCAAAAAAGCACTTATGTACATAATATATACTACAAATACTGTCATGGAGCAGACAAACCCACGAGTAACAGACGTCTGGGGGCAGCAGCCCCCAGAAAAAAATTGCATAAAATCTTTGGTTGTTTTGGTCGAATTTGATTAATTGGAGACGTATCAGAAATTTATTTCAGCAGACAGTAAAGGTAAATCGAAACCGGGAACATCACATCACGGTGTATTACATAAGTGAATGCAACATAATGTAAACTCATGTACACATGCATGATGCATCGGCTTTGACGAAGGATAATAATAGATAGTCAAGCCACAACATTGAAAGGTTCTTGGGTAGCAGCCATCAAAAAATGGAAATTTTTCACTTTTAGGACAATTGGTCACTGGAGTTTCAACTTTTGGTTTCCGCTATTACATGTGCGATGCACCTTTACGCGTACTGCATTGCGTGTAAAATTGAGAAAGTAGCAGAACCTAAAATTCACTTATTCAGGTAGCCC
>JASANF010002931.1:0-12673 GCA_030248245.1 Trissonchulus sp. WLG1_4 | reverse complement strand
GGCAACAAGTTTTTTGAATTTTTCTACTCATATCAAAGGGGATATTGAAGTCTGTGAGAGACAGGTTTTTTGGGCGCAGACAGACGTAGATTTTTGAGCACATATGCATAATTGTGTGCTTGAGGGCATATATGTGTGGTGTGTATGTTTTCCGCCCAGCAGCCCCATTATATGCGGTTATATACGCAGCCTGGCCGCCTTGCCCCGGCGTAACAGGCAGTGCCAGTCAAAAGCTTTCTCCCGCCGCCATATGAGTTGGACGAGAGAGTTTTTGGGTTTTTTTCAGCGGTCCCCGGCAAAAAGCAGACTTAGCCCGCCGTCAGCCGCCCCTCAGGCCCGACCTGCCAACCAGTCTACTCCTGTCCGTCGTGTTGTGTCTGCACTACTGCTTAATCATTGTCAGCCCGTCTGGCGTTTATTCCTGGGGGGGGGGTCGACTGTTTAAAAGATACGAAAAATACATGGGTGGCTGGAGAAATGGGGGGCGTGACTCAGTGATTGCTAAGATCTTTAATGAGATTTAAGGCGGAGGTAAATAGATCTGAAGGGGGCAATGCAACTGCCCCCCGCGATGTCCATGTGTGGTTTGCATCCACTGTGGTTCCTGAACCTAGGTCTATCCTACCCGTTCGAATGTGCCAAAACAAAAATGGGGTGCATTATAGTTTCGTTTAGAGTAATATTTTTAAATATGTATGTACATACGGACAAACGGCCAGACACCCTTATAAATTAAAACTAGACAATTTGGGTCCTGGACTGGACCCCTTTTTTCTGAAAACAGAATGGACACTTGTGCATCAAATTTTCACGAGCGGTTAAGTAATTGAGCCAGTTGCAATTTGGCAGCTAAAATCTGTGTTTCTTTGGGCGTTTGGAGTGATTTTTGTAGGATTATATACTGACTTATTTTTTTCAAGTTTTTTTCGGGTGAAGGATGTCTGTGAGGTTGTCACAGAATGCTATAAAAAGGTAGGCTACAGAAAAGATTCCTCATTTTTTGGACTTGGGGGACTTGAGCGGTTCTCAGCCTCAAGCTCCCCCTTTATTTTTTGACAGTTATATTTACGTATATATTCATTTTTGAGCCTTTCATATGGGATTAAAGCCAAGTTAATGTGCACCCGGATTAAGGCTGTAATTGACACATTCAGGGGCGGTCTGGTTGTAAGCTTGAAATTGGGGACGGATCAACTTTAAATTGGCCCCAAATTTGTCGACTTAAAATTTATATAATGAAAAAGTTTAGTCTAGTGATGGATTTTGTCGTAAATTGTGCGCAATTTTGTAACAATTTGGGTGGTAATGGTCAGTTTTGCAAAATGAATGGTAATTTAAAGATTTAAAGGGACAAACGCTGACTTTTGGAGTTATTGTAGTGGTTCTGTAATGAAACTACTTATTATAACTATTACCGAACAGAAATAAGAAAGACGTAGTCTCATGATTCTATGTACGTACGTTTAGGCTATGCAAATATGTGTGAGTACAAAATTACTAATACATATATATATATATATATATATATATATATATATATATATATATATATATATATATATATATATATATATATATATATATATATATATATATATATATATATATATATATATATATATATATATATATATATATATATAATGTCAGTGGATTTCAAGGTCTAAAGGTTTGAAGGTCAAAAGTTTGTGGTAAACGTTTGTATATATACCATAGTAGCTAGAGATTAAGTATATAGTAGGACGTAGATTATGACCAATGGCTGTGTATATGAGGACAATAAAGCAGAAAGTTTGAGGTTATGGCGTATATACATAGGACTGGATTTGAGTGTTCTTTTGGCGTCCGCAGGGTCCCCACAGTCTCAGATCAGATCTGGGTTGCTCTAGCGAGCCTGGGAGTCAGTCTGGCCGCTGGCTTAGTATTTCCAGTTTGTCTAGCCTGTCTCTGTCGTATTTTTTCTGCTCCTGCCTGTCTCGAAAGGTTTTTGCGTCCCAGCCAGCCCAGCCAGCTAGCCTGGCTTAGCCTAGGTCAGGGCGGATTGATTTTTTTGCCAGTCCTCTTCGCGTCTAAGTGTCTGCCTGGCTCATATTTTTGTGCTGCCTAGGCTTCTGGGACGGCGAGCCTGAGAGCCTGTCACCCGTGTCGTACTGTATAGTGTATGTAATATACGTACCAGTTTCTGGTCGGTTGTTGCCTGTGACATTGGTGTTTTGCAGGTTATTGTACTTATTTACAGTTATACGTACGAGGGTAAGCAATCCCCAAAGTCGAAGGCCCGGGAACTCCTTAAAATTTAGGTGAAAATGACACTTTTTATCGAAAATTTTGCAACTTAGGATATTTTTGGTCTATTAGGGGGGCGCCGGGAGGAGGGATTTCTGTTCAGAATTTCCAGGATCCTCTCCCTTGATCGACCTAAATTTACAGTGTGTGTATGCCCGTACTCTTGAAAAATTATATTGCAACTTTGGCAATTTTTTATTAGATTGTTTTGACAATCTTTTTTTGGTTAGGCCTGGTCTTGGACAAAAGTGGTCAGGATTTGGATTTTAGACTCCAGCCAGACTAGCCTCGAAGTGAACTAGATTAAATTAAATCTCTTCACTGACACACAATAATCCAATTATTAATTTAGACGGGTTTGTTTTACCGAGATTGGCCTTCATTGGGAGTGGCTTCAGATTGTTACTTATAGGTGCACTGTTGTTTTGCTTGTTTTTTCGAGGAATTGTTTTCGGGACGCCTATTTTTTGTTTGTATCAGGGTTTTTTTTGTGTAAAATAGGGTGTATTTACACATCGGCCGCCTAATTTACACAGCAAAAAATAAAAATACACACTGATTTACACAGCCCCATTTTGCCCCAAAAGTTGATGAAACGGCCTATTTTGGTTGTAAAATTTACAAAAATTCGCGAAGTGGCGATTTGTGCCTGTGACCTCTTTGTCCTAACAACAGTAAGTCTAAATTTTGACCCCAAAATAAAAAATCTTCAGTTTCTGCTCTTAAACGGCTTATGATTTTTTTATTTTAGCATTCGTTTTTATGCACTTGAAAGTTGACAGTGAAAAATCAGCCACGCTGAGCCTGTCTGTGCGATTTCTTGTCCTACGTCAAACTACTGAAAAATTTTACACCCGGATTTGAAAAAAACGAGTAGGATCTGGCTGATAGAACAACTCTCTATCTGTGTAAACCATGCATGTACACGGGGTGTCGGCCTGGGTGTTCGGGCTTGTTTCAGATTTTTCGAAATTTTAGGGGGGCTTGCCCTGTCGTCGGATACTTGAACTGACAAAAACGCAAAAGTTTTCCATTATCTCATTTTTTATTTTCGTATGTAGTTAGAGTCTCAAAGTCGAAATATTACTTTTCACGTGAAAAATCTGGATAATTTGCATTGTAATCTATCGTTTTGCTAATTGTGGCATAGTGGGAGGAGCAGTTTTGAAAAAATTCTGTCCATAGCAATACCCTCAAAAACAGTAACGTCTCTCTAATTTAGTAAAGTTTGAAAATAGGTGCAGATTTTAGAGGATATCCTGGGGTCAAAAACAGAAAAGGTGCTCGGCTTCGGGGGGCGGCCCCCCCCAGACCCCCGCACCAGTAAATTTGTATTGTATTTGTACTGGCCGAGGGGGGAGGGGGGTCGCGCCCCCCCCGAAAAAATTCCTGGATCCGCCACGGATATATATATATATATATATATATATATATATATATATATATATATATATATATATATATATATATATATATATATATATATATATATATATATATATATATAATATATATATATATATCAGGGATCGACCGGAACCCTGAAACTACCGGAACCGGAACCACTTAAAAATACCGGAACCGGAACCGGAACCGGAACCCCCTTCAAAAAGACCCTATATTTTGCAACATTTTCAAAAAAATTTGTTTACTTTTCCTCACATTTTTACTACCCTTTTAATAGACCCTAGATTTTAAAGAATATATATACAGTTTTTACGGAAAAAATCCCTGCTGCAACCCCTTTTTTAAAAGATTATATACAGAATTTTTGAAATGTGTTAAAATGCACTCAAATTTTTCAATTTGCAGACCAAATACAACACACACCTGAGCATACTTCGTTCAAAAAGGATGCTTTTTCTGACCACTGACCAGAGTGCAATCGAAAATGATAGTGAGGCGTGAAACAAGAAAACTTATACACACAGTGGCGTACACAGAAAAAATTTCGGGGGGAATGCCTTTTCGATTTTTTGTAATGAGTTAAAAGCACTTTTTGGCACTTTTAACATTTATAAAACGCCTTACAAACACAAATTCACTGAAGCAAAAAGTTGCAGGGGTCTGGGGGCGGCAGCCCCCAGAAAATAATTGGGGGAAATTTCAGAATTTCAGGCCAAATTTGGTCAATTGGAGACGTCTCAGAAAATTGTTTCAGCCGGACTATAAAAACCAAACGGCGGACCCTTGTGTAAAAATTTACTGGAAAAAAATTTCGTGGCAGGAATTCCCCCCATTCCCCTCCCCTGGGTACGCCCTTGTATACACATCCGCGGGCCGATGAGTTTCCATAATCCGAAAATTTTTTGGCATTATAAACCAGGAATTCAGTATCAAATTGTCGATTCCATCATCAAATTGGCAATATATATAGTATACTAAGCAAGCAAACTGTACACAATGCACTTATACCTACATCGTTTGCATTGCTACATGTGTATTTTAAACGAATGGTACTATTACACGGTACTAAAATTTCTGTAAAAGTGGAAGCCGACATAGTGATTTTTTCGGTTTCGCGGGTCGGAATAAAAACTAGTCGACCCACGCAGCCTGAAGTGGGTACCCTCGAGTCGACCCACGGCTCAAATTGTTCTACCCAACCCAACTAAACCCGCGGATACCCACGACCCGCGTCCACCCCTGCGCATACGTGCATACACTGTTGCACGCATAAGCTCTGATGAATGAGAATAAGAAAGAAGACAACGATTAAACTAGCTACAGAGTCGCAAGAGCTTCGCCACAACAAAATCTGAAGAAATTTTTGATTTTTGAGCCTACCGTGGTCAATTGGAGGCCTATCGGAAATTTTTCATGGACGAACAACACAAAATTAAAAGCAAAATCTTTTGTCAGAGAACTAGTGGTTCCGGTTCCGGTTCCGGTACTTTTGAAATACCGGAACCGGAACCGGAACCGGAGCCAAAAAGTACCGGAACCGGAACCGGAACTCCGGTCGATCCCTGATATATATATATATATATATCAAGCGCGGATCCAGGGGGGGGGGGGGGGGGGGCTAAGACTGCTCGAGTCAAAACACTATATATATAGACGTCACAACCGACAGGGCGACGAGTTTGCAGTGGTGCTCGACTGCTCGAGTCAAAACACTATATATATAGACGTCACAACCGACAGGGCGACGAGTTTGCAGTGGTGCTCGACTGCTCGAGTCAAAACACTATATATATAGACGTCACAACCGACAGGGCGACGAGTTTGCAGCAGCTAGCAAATCTGGAAATTTTAACAAAGTATTTTGACTATACAGACCACGATTTCACTAAAATGTCACTTTTGCAACGGTAAAACAGCTAAAAAGGTAATGTTGCGGAAAATTTTGATTTTTAGACCGAATTTGGTCAATTGTAGACGTTTTTTTAATTTTTTTGGCCGGGCGATAAGAACCAATCGCACCGCCGCCCCCCCCCCCCCACCCTAGATCCGCCCCTGATACCTACTACTGTGTTTGCCCCTTCTAGGTTACGTATATATACGTATTTCGGTATTTCTTATACATAATATACACACACAGGCCTGTTTGGTCGGTCAAGCGTATATATATTTACTTAGCACATTAGCGTTAAATGGGGGTATATATTTTGTCTTTTTGGCAACAATATTAGCACATGTAAGCTATGCTTTTCCAATAGACGTCCTATTGCAAGATAATAAATTTACCATTCAACTTTTCGGGCTCTTTTTGACGCACACACAAATGAATGTCGCCTGTTTTTCGCCTGATGCTAGAGTCAGCCCCAGCGTACGTTTTTTTCTCCCAATCTGCCTAACGGCTGCCGCCACACACGCACACTCATGCGTATAGTTTTTAGTACGAAACGCACACACGATAATGATAAGAAATAGCATATATATAAATTGTAACAAGTGTAGTCATTATATATAACGCTTGAGCGTTTGTTACCAAAAACAGAAGTGCTTTGGGTTACGTTTAATTTTGTGTTCTTTTTTCAAGCTAGCTATTATAAACCTATGCTGGTTTTGATGGTTTCAAGCTTTTTTGTGTTCATTGTGCTGCTTTCATGCAGTGACGAGTTATTGCTTTTCCAGATGTGTATCAGCACATATTCAACAACACTGTTCTGCATAGATTCAGACTCCTCATTACCCAAGTTGAATATGTAGTCTAATTGAGATCGTGCTATCCCCACTTATGTAGTTATTCAGCGGATTATTTATATTCTTTGCTGTCTAGTTTGGACGGTGACCCTTCTCCCTGCTCAATTACATACTTACATACGCGGGCAGCGGGTGAATTCTGGGGGGGGGTGCGACTTTTTCGCTCATTTTCGCTTCGTGAGCCACCATTTCTGGCTTGTGAGCTAGAGATGAGATCAGGGCCGGCTTTTTTGGCCCGGCCCGGCCGCGTATTTACAAAATCTACCACGTAAATACACTATGCCAAAGTCTACCCGATTTTTGCACCACCTTTTACAAAATCTACCACGTAAATGCACTATCCTGCTGGCTGCCAAAATCTACCCGATTTTTGCACCACGTATGACAAAATCTACCGCATTTAGGCACTATGCACAGTACGTACGGATTACTGAGTTTCAAATTCAAATTTTTCAAAGGCTTAGATGCCAATACAGTAAATTTTAGCACTAAATGTTAAGTTTTAAAAGTTTTAAGCGATTATGCAAGATTTTTTCTACATTTTCACTTTTGTTTTCACATTCTAATACATACCACTCATAAAATTTGATAAACAATTATCATTAATTTATTCTCCAAATGTGAATTTTTCAAAAATATGTTAGTCATTCAGGGTACCTTCACCTCTGATCAGATTGAACAATAAAGCATTTAGGATCAGTTTTGGTTCAGTGAAATTCTTCGTTCATTGTAGGCAAAAGCCAGCAAAGAAGCTCTTTAGGAGCCCCCACTTTGCCACTCTGCAAGAACTCGTAAACGGTTGGACCGTTTAATACGTTAAAACGTTTCAGCGGTTTGGACCTGTTAAGACGTTCACAGTCCCCCGGAAACACAGTTTTTGACCGTTTAGCTTTTAGTCCATTGAAACCTTTAGCTATTTTTAAACAAACGCTCACAATATTTTGCGATATTAGAACCTTTTTAACACGTTTTTGGCTATTTGACCATTTTGAAGCTTTAGTGATTGATTCATACTTCTGTACGGACATTGGGACAAAGGAAAAAAACGGATGCACGGACGCCCGAACAAACTTAGGCCAGGGCCTATTCCTTTACCGGATTAAACGGACTGGACTTATTTTAGTCCGAGGTTTTGGAATGACAAATCGGACTAAACAGACTAAAAGAGTTAAAATAAGTCAGCGCCTCTCTCCGATGCACTGCAAAAGTGTAAAAAAATTATCCAAGAAAATTATAGCTGTGGGTGCCTAGCTGAGTGAAAACAAACTCGAAAAATAAAAACATACAAACGCTTTAATGACTAGCAGTTGTCTCTTTCGAGAATGTTCCAGAATATCGACGAAACAAAATTAATCATAGTCACTTAATAAGCTGAGCTAAACCAATGGTTTAAGAAAATCTACGAAATTCGTAACGAATCATTCGATATTTCGTAATGAAATTACGTGCAATTCATGCAAAACGTACGTAAAACCAATGGTTTAGTAAAACCACCTTTGTGAAATCCACCCTTAAAATTTAACGTTTAGCGTTAAAATTTACTGTATTGGCATCCAAGCCTTCGAAAAATTTCAATTTGCATCAAATTTGAAACTCAGTAATTCGTACGTACTGTGCATAGTGCCTAAATGCGGTAGATTTTGTCATACGTGGTGCAAAAATCGGGTAGATTTTGGCAGCCAGCAGGATAGTGCATTTACGTGGTAGATTTTGTAAAAGGTGGTGCAAAAATCGGGTAGATTTTGGCAGCCAGCAGGATAGTGCATTTACGTGGTAGATTTTGTAAAAGGTGGTGCAAAAATCGGGTAGATTTTGGCAGCCAGCAGGATAGTGCATTTACGTGGTAGATTTTGTAAAAGGTGGTGCAAAAATCGGGTAGACTTTGGCATAGTGTATTTACGTGGTAGATTTTGTAAATACGCCGGCCCGGCCCGGCCCTGATGGAAAGTTTGCTCGGCCCGGCTCGGCCCTGCTCTGCTCAAGATTTTCTACGGCCCGGCTCGGCCCTGCTCTGCTCAAGATTTTCTACGGCCCGGCCCGGCCCGGCCTTGTTGGGCGTCGACGTCGGTCCGCCCGGCCCTGATCGGCCCTGATTTTCATTAGTTGACACTGACAGTTCGATTGCCCTTGTCAGTTGAAGAACTTAGTGTGTTGCGTAAAGGCTTATGCAATGCTACTGAATACCTACATAGCTTATTGTGTGAAAAGTTCATGATAAAAACAGTATGTATTACCAGTGGCGTAACAATTTCGGGGGGGGGAATGACTTCTCGATTTTTTATAACGGGTTAAAATAAACTTTTTAGCAATTTTAACTCTTATAAGACGCTTTACAAACGCAAGATTACTGAACCACAAAGTTGCAGGGGTCTGAAGCCGGCGGCCCCCAGAAAAAAATTGGCTATTTTCCAAATTTTTCGACCGAATTTGGTCAACTGGAGACGTATAAGAAATTTTTTCCGACAGAACAATTACAATAAAACAAAAGATGGTAACGTCACATCAGACTATCAGACCTGTACTCGTAGCATAATATTCACGCATACATGTAGTTGGGGGGGGGGATGGGGGGGGGGAAGACCCCCCAAAATTCGGACCCGGGGGAGGGAGGGTGGGTCCCGCCAGGAGGAAAAGTGGGGGGAGGGTCCCGGCGAGAGTAAAATTTTGGGCAAAATTTGAAAAAATCGGCATTTTTTGTGAAGTTTATCAAAACTTTTGCCAAAAAGTGTCAAAATCGGCATTTTTTGGTTAAAAAAGCTAAAAATTGCGTCATTTTTGGGAGGAGCAGCGGGGTCAAAAATGAGTTGACGCAAGGGAGGGGGGTCCCACCGAGGGGGGAGGGGTACCCAAAATTTTGGTGCTGTTACATGTATGTATTCACGTGTATACGTGCTTAGGCTTTGACGAAAAATAAGAACAAAGAATAGTATATAAGCCACAGAGCAGCCCCGAGGAAAAAATTTGGGAATTTTTTTATTTTTAGGCCAAATTTGGTCAATTGGAGATGTATCAGAAAATTTTTTTCGGCCGGACCAAAAAAAACCAAAGGAAGGAGGGACACTTGTGTAAAATTTAACACGAAGCCTTGTATTACATTTTTTACTAAACCTAATAGAACTGTCAAACCGTAAAAGCTATAAAATTCTATAAAAAAGATAAGTAGTATATATAAAACTTATATACAAATATAAACACACAGAACAAAATTGGAAAAAATGCAAAAGCGACACACACTAGGAACACACCACACGAGTACACGACAGGCTGCTACGCAGGCTGTGCCGTTAGCGTACATACATACGTACGTGTTTGCTTCTGACAACAGTCAGGGCGTGGTAGAAATCAGGGCCGGGCCGGGACAAAATCAGGGCCGGGCCGGGACAAAATCAGGGCCGGGCCGGCCCTGAGGCCCTGATGGCATAGCCAGGGGTGCACGCGGGTCGTGGGTACACGCGGGTACCCGCGGGTTGGGTTGGGTTGGGTCGGAAAATTTGAGCCGTGGGTCGACCCGCGGGTACCCACTTCAGGCTGCGCGGGTCGAAAAATTATTTTCCGACCCGCGTAAACTGGAACCTGAAGAAATTGTCGACAAGGGTCCTCCCTTGGTTTTTATAGTCCTGTCAAAAAAATTTCTGATACGTCTTCAATTGACAAAATTTGGCCTAAAAATTAATGAATTCTAAAAAATTTTTTCTGGGGCTGCCGCCCCCAGACCCCTGCGAACTCTATGGCTTACCATTCCTTGTGTTAACTTTCATGAAATCTAATGCTGTCCGATATGAAATTCCCATCTTTTGTTTTAAATTTAGCTGTCGGAAAATTTTTTTGATTACGTCTCCAGTTGACCGAATTTGTCCAAAAAAATATA
Organism: Trissonchulus sp. WLG1_4; assembly: GCA_030248245.1. Lineage (NCBI taxonomy): Eukaryota > Metazoa > Nematoda > Enoplea > Enoplida > Ironidae > Trissonchulus > Trissonchulus sp. WLG1_4. The sequence continues at coordinate 2,370 of JASANF010002931.1, read as the reverse complement.
AAAAACTCTTATATATATATTTTTTCTGGGGGCTGCCGCTCCTAGACTCCCGCAACAGTTAGTTTATTTACTTTAAACGACCAAATTTACATTTTTGTCATGTAAGCCACTTCGCCAATAAGTGTAAAAATAATTGGATTCTGGAGGCTGAGTTCAGACCCGGCAATAGTGTGTTTAAATAAGTCAGCAAGGACAAGGTACGACCCCCCTTTCAAAATCCTGGCTACACGCCCCTGTATAATGTACGTTATGGTTATAGTGGTGGGTCAAAGTGGGTCGCAGTGCAATGAGTTTGCAAGAGTGCGGACCGTCGGCAAACAGTGTCACTTCACGCGTTTTCGTCTGTCGGCGACACCGAACAAAAAGTCTATTACTCTTTCTCGACGGATGTTTTTTCAATTCCTGCTCTTACTTTTTCACTGCCTTACCCGTTATGTCCGACGAACACGTCGAAGAAACCCTCGGAGTACCAAACATCTCTGAAGAAGACCAAGGTAGAACCCATAATGCAACAGACACAGGTGCGTTTGTGTTCAATATTTCCTTGTGTAACGGAAATCCACTCATTACAAACTATTGTTATAAAATTGTTTAGCATTCTTCTTGATGTAAGCTAATGCCATAGTAAACTTATTGTCGTTATAATAAACCCCAAATAGTTTAATGGCGATGAACACCCAACAACATTTGTTATATTTTTTAGACGGAGGCTTATTCAAGTCTAATCTTAGAATCAAAGAGAAGAAACAGCCTGATGTTATTAGTATTTTGATAAGGCAGAGGCAGATAATATGCGGCGTAAGTAAAAAATTCTCAAACCCTGGAAAGTCAAGAAAAAGGTCAGAAGCTTAACATCTGACAACCAAATACCGGGTTCCCAGCATAGTTGGAAGCGGTTTAGAAGGAGTAACAACCGCAGTCTTCCTATCATTACAGCAGCTCCACCAATATAAAACTTTTTTTGAATAAACTGGAAAAATAGTTGTCGCGCTTCCACTATTAATAATTTACCGACACACAAAGCCCTTTAGAGGATCGATATACTCTCCAAAAGCTTTGACAGTCCGTACTCAAATAAATGGGTTTCAACTAGTTGAGTGGTAACTGATAGTGATTAGACCAAGATTTCAAATCTTAAATTTACATTATGTATGTCATTTTTAACTGTTTTTTGACACAAACAAAACACAGTACTGACCAAAATTACTTGCTACAGACTCTGAAGTCAAAGCGATGTGGCAGTCACTTCATTCTAGAGGGTCTCGAGTGGGGGACATCAGCCAAGGTGAATAGAACCAGCAAAGTTAAACTACACACCTCAGGTGGTCAGGTGCCTACTGAGCCAGCTGCTATGAGTCTTTGGACAGACAACTTGTGAAAGTGGTATGTTGGACTCAAGCACATGATACTCATGGTGAACTCTTCTATGGGCGTGGCAACAAGACTCAGGCACCTAATCCCCTTTTGACAAAGCCACAATTCGCCCTGAGACTTTAGGCCTGCTTTAATTGCCCGCATCATCTCACAGTATGGAATATTTATCATTTTGCTGAACATTCAACACTTGGCTATGTATGTATATAATCTAAAGAAAGTTCTATAAATGCTACATGTAAAGGGATTAATATAAAATGAAGGGATTGTTTGTTTTTAGACTTTTAAGCGTATGGAATATATATATTTATATATATATATATATATAAATATATATATTTATAAATATATATATTCCATACGCTAAAAGTCTAAAAACAAACAATCCCTTCATTTATATTAATCCCTTACATATACCAGTGTATAAATATTTCTTAGATTATATACATACATAGCCAAGTGTTGAATGTTTAGCAAAATGATGAATATTTCATACTGTGATAATATACGGGCCGGTAGAAGCAGGGAAAAAGGCTCAGGGGCCGCTAATTTGCTGTGGGGGGGGGGAAGGGACTCTAGGGGACCCTAAATCTTGTTGCTCACTGCCTAAATATTTTATTACGATCTATGCTGAACTACATAATACTTCACAGTTGTTCTTCTAGACGCATAGAAGCGGGCCAATACGACTTGAGAGCCTAAGGGTGTACCTAATTTAACTGTTTGAGTACTTTGGGGCTAAGTCTCATCTGTACTAACACTATGTAAGGAAGTGACTGCCACGTTTTTAAGAGTGCACGAGTCAATAGCTAGTACTTTTTTTCTGTGTTTTGTTTTTATTGTGTCAAAAAACAGTTAAAAATGACATACATAATGTAAATTTAAGATTTGAAAATCTTGGTCTAATCACTATAGAGTTACCACTCAACTAGTTGAAACCCATTTATTTGAGTACCATTTGTCAAACTTTTGGAGAGTATATGATCTCAAAAGGTT
>JASANF010002929.1:0-39163 GCA_030248245.1 Trissonchulus sp. WLG1_4 | reverse complement strand
AGGGTGTACAGACTGTTGCTTCAAGCTGCTGGTTTCGTTGGTGAGCCCGGTCACCATGTTGACCAATCTCCCTGGGTCTACACCCACTGGGTATCCTGGTATCGCAACCCTTCGGTATGGACTACTGTCAGCGACAGATCCAAATGGTCCACTTTGGTTCAACGGTAACCGTCCTTGACGTGATACCGACGAGCGCTGAGCCGCTAATAATAGGTTGGCTTCGTGCCGCTTTGCCAGCTCGACCGCCTTCTCAAATGTGTCGGGATCCGAAATTAAAACCAGCTTCTGCAGGTCATCGAGCAGGTTACTGACAAAAAATTCTTTCATTAGACGCTTTTGAGCGTCTGCGCCAATGGCCGGGTAAGCACTACGAACCAACTTCTGAATCGCGGTAGCAAACTTAGTAACGGGTTCGCCTAGCATTTGTTGCCGACGGTGCAGTTCGGCACTGCTGAACTTTTCAAGCTCGACCGGTTGCAACAACTGTTGTAACCGTGCTTTCAGAAGGCCGTAACTCCGTTTCTCCTTTTCAGCAAGTTCGTTAGTATAGGTCGACAGTGCTGCATCACAAAGGTAGGTCGGCAATGTCCGAGCCATCTTGTCTTCTGTCCATGAACTGGCCTGAGCCAGCAGCTCAAACATCACAATAAATTCTGAAAAATCTTCACCTAACTGACCTCCGAAAGGTGGCATTCCCCTGTGACTCGGGCCTTGCAGGTTTTCCAGGCGCTGCTGTAGTTGTCGAATTGCTCCCTGTTGCTGCGCAATCACATCTTCCATTGCTCTCACCGCTTGCGCACGCGTATGCACGGGGTCAGTCATTAGTTCACAAATTTGCGTCAAAAATGCGAACTGGTAGAGCAGAATAACACACAAAACGACAAAAACAGCAATAAAATAAAAGCAGAAAAAACAAGAGTAGGCCGGGCTGGAGTAGTACCAAACCCTACCCTACTCGCAGCGCCAAAAATGTAAGACCTGTACCTAACTAATACTGACCTATATCACAAAACTAAAAAGGCAACACCAGTTTGAACATTAGTCACTTTAATTTTCTGCCAGTCTCCGACCTTTCACTCAATATTAATATTACTACAGTAAGAAACTCCAGCCCGTGGCTGGAGTCAAAACATCCTTAACAAAACAAAACCTAGGCGGGCTCAAGGCAAAACCGCCATATCGACCTAATTCAAAATACGCCTCTCAGGCGGCCAGAACCAAAACACAAAACTGAAGCGATATTTGTAAACATAAGAATTTAAAACCGAAAAGTGAAAGCCAAGTGAAAGGCACAAGAAATGAAACTTAGGGTGACTAGGGCAAAGCAAAATAAAGTGAATAGTGGCCTGCAGTATTAAGCTAGCCTAGCCAGCATGATACGTATGTGACAAAGAGTAACTCAATAAAGACTCAATAACTAGGATGAGTACTGTGTGATGTGTGATGGTTGTATTTTGAGTAATAACAGTATATATGGTGACTACTTGTAACATGGTAGCAGATGTTCTTTGATCTTCGGACTCGATTGATAATTTCATTGTATTTTGGAGACTTGCGGGACTTGGTCATTTTGGGACTTAAACTTGCGCTAATCGTTTAATCCGATTCCAAAAAGGCGATAAAACGATGTCCAAGAAAGTGTCAATGTCGCTGGAAACGCTGATGCGTCTATTAGAGAAAGAAGTTATACCAAAAGGAACCACGGTGGCTTATCAAGGGCGATATTTTTCTCGAGTTCAAAAAGAAGGTGAATCCGTGGAAGATTATTTTGACGATCTCCGTTGGCTGACTCGCGTAGCCTTTCCAACACGGTTGGAACACGAAAGAAACAAAGAATTGCTGCCCAAATTTATCTCTGGCCTTGCCAAAAATCTTCAAGCTTATGTGACATTGGCTGAATGTGACACTTTAGAGATAGCCCAGGTTCGAGCTCGACAGGAAGAAAGCATCCTAAAACAAAAAGGACTCTTGCAAGGTCACCCGAACGGGAAATCAAACGACACACTAAAGCATAATGACGTTATTCAAGTAATTGCGACTAACGCGTCAGATGATACCTTGCAATTCACGGGAAACCTATTTTCTGGTCAGTTGCGTCGTAATCCCACCCAAGAACGTTTTGTGGAACGAGGCCGGGATAGATACACATTTGACCAGAGAGGTCAAGGTAACCGAAGGATTAACTTCTATAGGTATGGCAACCAACTCACTTCCACTGGGTGTTACAAGTGCGGTGGTACTGGACATATTGCTAAAGAATGTGCCAGTAAAAAAACTAACAGAGGGTTTTGTCAGAGCAGAGGACGCAATATAAGGGGGTCACGTCGAGGAAATATACCGCGTGGTGCCTACGCAGCAAGTACTACTTGGCAACGTGATGAGCAGAAAGCAGTGCGAAACTACCAAACAGACAGTAACGACGTAGATAGTTGTGAATACAGATATGATGTTGGTACCGTCCAAGAAATTGCTACAAAGCCCCGTGCAAGCAAAACTTTTGTTAGAATAGTTGCAGAAACCATAGTCGCAACTGCTTTAGTAAATACAGGATCTGATTTAACGCTAATAAGTCGATCAAAGCTACGTCTAATTGGAAATATAACAATACTACCTACAAAAGTTACAGCTACGTCAGTGTCAGGTCACCCTCTACAGATTTTAGGCCATACGGATCTTGTGTTTACCACTGGTAGAGATAAAATACAACAGCGAGTACATGTAGTTGAGCACTGCCCATATGACATGATCATTGGAAATGACATGCTACAAAAAGCAAATGCCGTCGTTTCATACAGAAATAAAACTGTACAGTTAAAGAACCATATCTTCCGCATTGAACACAATTCAAGTTCTGCTACAGACAGCGTTCAAACTATATGCCTTAGTGATACTCGTGTTGTTCAGCCATACTCCGAGACATGGCTTGCAGTAACCGTACCAGATCAGTTAAAAAATGAGTCCGTTTTGGTTCAGCCAGTACTAAAGCATATTGAATTCATAGACCCAGATGATTTAACTGAAGATACAATGAAAAGTCCCAGTATATTGAATATCGAAGCCGTAGAAGTAGAAGGAAACGTCCAAAAAGCAACCTCGCAGATAGAAATTAAAATACGGAATACCAGTAGACACAGCATATTGCTCGGCCACGGAACTGAAATCGCCACAATTGAGCACATAAGCGACGAACGGATACAGTCGATTCTAGGAAAACAGCGAGCTTCAAAAGAGCGTATTAGAAACACTAGAATTAATTCAAATGGAGAACGGAAACAGAAGATTCTCGATGCAGTGAAATTCGATGAATTAGAGATCGATTCAGATCAAAAAGAAAAGTTTGAAAGTATTATACAAAAAATATGAGCACTTTTGCACTGGAAAACGAAGAATTAGGACAAACAGGTATTATAAGACATAAAATTCATACGGGAGACCACAAGCCTATTTATCGCCCACCATATCGTGTACCACACGCGCAAAGAGAAGAAACTGATAAAATGGTGGATGCAATGTTAGCCAAAAGAGTCATCGTACCCTCAAAAAGTCCGTGGAACTTTCCTATAGTCCTAGTAAGAAAGAAAGATGGGTCCTCGCGGTTCTGTGTGGATTATAGAAGTTTGAATGCTATAACAACTAGAGACGAATACCCACTTCCAAGAATCGATGACGCATTAGACAAACTAGGGAATTCAAAATACTTTACATCTCTTGACTTGGACTCTGCGTACTGGCAGGTTTTGATGGACCCCAATGATAGATGCAAAACAGCGTTTTCCACATTACGCGGACATTGGGAATTTAGAGTCCTCCCGTTTGGCCTTACGAATGCGCCGTCTACGTTTCAACGGCTGATGGAAACAATTTTTACCGGTGTTGATGGGCTAATAATTTATCTAGATGACTTATTGATTCACTCAGCCAGTTTTAATGAGCACTTACAAAAACTGAACCAAGTATTAGCATTGCTGCAGAAAGCTGGACTGAAAGTCAAGGCAAAAAAGTGCACCTTTTTTCGGCATGAAACCCCTTTTCTCGGACACATTGTCACTCCAGATGGGATCAAACCTGATCCAGCAAAAGTCACCGCTGTAAAAAATTATCCCGCACCAACCAATCAGAAAGAATTGAGACGATTCTTATAACTTACGTCGTATTATCGCTGATTTATAGCTAATTTTGCAAGTATTGCAGCACCTTTGACAAAACTGCTCGAAAAAAATGAGACTTATGAGTGGACGGAAGTTTGTAAAGCTGCTTTTTCAAAACTCAAGACACGGTTAATCACAGCGCCAATTTTACAGTATCCCGTTTTTACAGAACCGTTTTACCTATTAACTGACGCAAGTACAACTGGCCTGGGAGCGATATTGGCTCAGCGGACAACAAATGGTGAACAAGTAGTTGCGTTTGCAAGCCGCGCCTTGAGGCCGAACGAACGGAACTACTGTACAACAGAACTGGAAGATCTGGCGGTCATTTGGTCAATTAAATATTTCCACGTATATTTATACGGGCGAAAATTTCAAGTAGTCACAGATCACAGATCGTTGGTGTGGTTGCTAACCGCAGAGCACACAAACACCAGGTTAGCCAGATGGGCCCTCTGTTTGCAAGGATATAACTTTTCAGTCTTACACTGACCCGGGTTAAGGTGGTAGTTGCGTTTTCGAGGTTTTTGTGATTTCTATGTAAACTTTGCGCCACCAGTACTCAAGTTATACGTGACGCCTGAGCATAAATTTTTGGGACAGTACTGTAAAGATCAAAATCCCCAGGCATGTCTCTCACTTTTTCGAAATTTCACCTGTGGACATTTTTAGAGGATTTTAATTACAAGAAAATATCTTAAATTTTCGGTGCGTTTGCTTTTCAGCTATTATCTCAGTAAATCGACTAGTTATTGAAAAAGTGGGGGACATGCCTGGGGATTTTAAACATGTCAGAAACCTTGCAAACTTTCAGCCTCAACAGGTAATCGTACGTTTCAGAGCTGTGGCGCAAACTTTTTGTAAAAATTTGCAATATTTTTGAAAGGACCTGTCTTTAGTCGCTTATACTGAAAACAAAATCACAGGTTAAATTTCAATGCCTGGCATACATTTAGGAAAGATATTGTTTTACCTAATGCAAAAGACCGCTTGTGATTTGAATTTGTAAACGCTGAGCTATGGCTTTTCAAAAAAACACCTAAAAACGCAATTACCCCCTTAAAGCACAGTAATGTGGATGCCTTGTCAAGGTGTTTAGAATCTATCCCTGTAATGGAAATCAAAGATGGTCAAATAAAAACCTTAGAAGTTCAGTGTAGTAGCTTAAGTAGTCACCCTGTAGTCCAGAAACAGGTGTCTGTCGCGACTCTAAAGCAAGCGCAGAGACGGGATCCAATGCTCCAAGTCATGTTCGATTACCTAGAATATAGTAAGCTTCCGACGGATGAACAGCATGCAAAAAAATAGTACTAATGTCGGAGAAATACATGATTGACGACGGTATACTTTGTCATATTTTCGAGGATGGTAATCGTCGCCGTTTGAACAGAATCCGGAAACAAATAGTTGTACCTAGTGAATTACAAGAAACAGTGTTTTGTGCACTCCATGAAGATCCATTGGCTGGTCATTTATCGTTTGAAAGAACGTACACTAAAATTAGAGCGAATTATTTCTGGAACGGCATGTACAAAGATCTACAACAAAAGTGTCAAAAGTGTAAAAAATGCCAACGTCGAAACAGACCAATTCCGGGTTACAAAGCACCATTAGAACCGCTTCCGGTCGAGGAACCATTCCACCGCGTAGTATGCGACGTGGTCGGCCCTCTGCCGTTATCAGAGAAAGGAAATAAATACTTGATTGTATTCAGTGATTATTTCAGGGGAAGTGGGTGGAAGCGTATCCGGTGAAAGACTACAAAGCGGAGACAACGGCAAGACTATTTATTGATGGTGTAGTGTGCCGACATTCCGCTCCCGTGCAATTATTATCAGATAGGGGTACCAATTTTACCTCCGAACTAGTCAACTCAGTTTGTAAAATAATGCAGAGCGATAAAGTTGCTAGCACCGCTTATAGACCACAGACTCAAAGTTTGGGTGAACGATTTAATCAGACATTTATTAATATGGTGTCTAAGTGGACATCGATGAACCAAAAGGATTGGGACAAATACATACCCCAACAACTATTCGCTTACAGAACATCCAAGCATGAAACGACACAAGAATCACCCTTCTTTTTACTTTATGGTAGAGAGCCCAGGTACCCGATCGATGTACACTTGAAAGCCGCTGAACAAGAGTATCGCGATGTGCATGATTACCGAAAGGAGTTAGTGACAAAGTTACAAGCAGCCTGGAAGATTGTATCAGAAAATATCCAAGAGAACCAACAGAGACAAAAGACCAGATATGACCGAAATTCCAAGTTTTCGGGATTCTCGGTGGGCGATAAAGTTTGGTTAAAAGATGAAGCAGTACCGCAAGGGCAGTATATAAACTGGCATCTTACAATACTTCGTGTTTTGTGTTGTGTGTTTTGGTGCTTTCGTGTTTTTGTGTTCTGTGTTTTGTGCTTTCTCGGTTCATACTTCGTGTTTTGTGTTTTGTGTTTTAGTGTTTTGTGTTCTCCGGTTCATACTTTGTGCTTTTGTGTTTTGTGTTTTTGATTTGTGCTTTTGTGCTTTGGGTGTGTTTTGGATGTATTTTCGAAACATGGGCAATGTTCATCTTTTCAAAATGTGTTTTCGTGTTTAGCCAATCAAAATTAAATTTTTGTGTTTAGTGTTTAACCAATCAAATTGAATTTATGTGTTATTGTATTTAGCAATCAAAACTGCCTTTTGTTTTTATCAAATTTTTTTTCCAAAATACTATGTAATACAGATAGATAGTGTTTGTGACCGGCCGGTAAAAGCCGGCCGGACGGCCGGCCGGCCCGGGAAAACCGGCCGGCCTGCCGGCCGGAGCGGCCGAATTTTTGGATAAAACCATTTGGTCCAAGTCCAGAGTGTCATTTTGGCATAAACTTAGCCTGCCGGATTCTGATGCCGGCCGATTTTGACTGATTTTGACTTGCTAATTTTGACCGGCCGGCGCCGGCTTTTTTCGGCCAGCCGGCCGAAAATTTTTATTTTCTCCGAGTTTTACCCATCATCGAGTTTTGAGAGTATACTTTATAAATAAACTTTTTGATAAAAAGTTAAAAAATATGACATCAGACTGATAAACAAATATAACAATGTACAAACAATAATTTTTCAAGTATAGTGTTCATCAGATTACATTTGACTGGTTCATTTGGGCTCGATTTATCTGTTTGTCATCGAAAATTTTGGATTGATCGAAACATTTTCGATAACGAACATTTGCTTTTTTGATGACGAACATTTGCTTTTTCAACGGCGAGTTCATCATCGAAAAAGCAAATGTTCGTCATCGAAAATGTTCGTCATCAAAAAGTTCGTCATCAAAAATGTTCGTCATCGGAAAAGCAAATGTTCGTCATCAAAAAAGCAAATGTTCTTCATCGAGAAAGCAAATGTTCGTCATCGAAAAAGCAAATGTTCGTCATCGAAAATGTTCATTATTGAGAATTTTCAGCGTTCGAAATTAGAATTAGAAATTAGAAATTAGAAATTCTAAATCTAAACATTCAGAATTAAAACATTTTCATTAAAGTTTAAATTCTCTAATAATAATATTAACTACTACTAACTACTTCCAATACTACTACCACTACCTAAGGCTACCTAATACTACTAAAATTGAGGTACAATAAAGTATCTTCTTGTCCCTCTATGTTCTCTAGGACAAGTATGAACCGGTCTTAAAAATTAAGTACGTCTGAACCAAATGCTTGAAACGGCCATACTCTTTGCAGTATGGTCGCAGATATCAGTTATTCAGTTAACAGCTATTAGGGTCGATTCATACTTCAGTAGGGCATACGGACAAAGCCTGTATAATCCGTTTTTTAATTTTTACTTCTTAAGGCAAACGCGCATGGCTTGGGCCTAAGTTGCGATTCATATTTTTGAACAGTATGTCCGTTTGTCCGTATGCCCGGTAGTTTTGGCTAAGTTGAACTGAAATTAACTTTGCCGGGCATATACGGACAAAGTGAAATAGTGCGGTTTAGTATATATAGATGAACGGATATATGGCTGACGGGCAAAGTGGCAGATGGGCGAAGGTATGAATTGAACGGCCATTCTGCCGTTCAGTTGGTCCCAATGTCCATACAGAGTACGGTTATTTTAATAATTAATATTAAAAAATGGTATTAAAAATACTTTTAATTTTAATTATTTTATTAATATTAATATTAAATATATAATAAATAATATAAGATAATATAATATAATAAATTAATATTTTGCGCTGTTGTGCTATTTACATTAATATTTAATTAATAATAAATAAGGTTGGCTATTTATATTGATATTAAAATTACTGCCAGCTGCTTATGTACCTATAGATGTTCGCAGTTGAAAACTTCAACGGAGGTACCGAGCACCGTTGAAATGTTCGTCATCGAAAAAGTTTTCGATGACGAGCTTTTGTCAGTTAGAACATAATAATGTTCTAAAAGACCAAAGCTCGTCATCTAAAAATTTCTCGATGACGAACATTTTTGATGACGAACTTTCGATGACGAACATTTGTCTTTTGATAAATCACCGTTGAAAAAACAAATGTTCATCATCGAAAATGTTTCGATCAATCCAAAATTTTCGATGACGAACATTTTCGATGACGAACATATTTTGTCTTTTCAATAATGAACATGTATTTTCGATGACGAACATTTGGTTTTTCGATGACGAACATTTTGGCTTTTCGATGACGAACATTTTTAATGACGAACATTTTTGATGACCAACATTTTCCATGACGAACTTTTGATGACGAACATTTTCGATAAATATAAATAACATATCCAACATTTTGTTTCAATAAATCGGGCCCTGATTGCATGATAAGAACACGGGACGTGTGTTTTGTGCTTATCTGCTTTTGAGTATAAACTAGGTAGTGTTAAGCACAAAAACACAAAAGCACTCTAAAAATTACAAAACACAAATGTTCAACATGATTCCAAAAACACAAAATATTTATGTCTGAAAACACAAGATCAAAAGCACAAAACACAAAACACAAAAGCACAAGCAAAAACACAAATTCTGGACATGGACAGAAAAGCACAAAACACTAAAACACAAAACACAAAACACGAAGTATGAACCGGGCTTTAGTATGTGAATAACACTTAGTATGTAAATACGGGCCTAAGTGTAAACACTAAGTTTAAGCGTTAGTGTTAGTATGTGAATACGGACCTTAGTGTTAGCGCTTATAAGCGTTAAGTGTTATTCACATACTTAAACTTCAAACACACTAAGCATACTTAAGCGCTAACACTAACACTAACGCTTAGTGTTAAGCCCAAAGCTGAGCAAACCCTTACCGTTAGTATGTGAATAACACTTAGGCTCGTATTCACATGCAAACACTAACGCTTAAACTTAGTGTTTACACCTAGGGCCAATTCCTTTACCGGATTAAAGGGTTAATTATAATCGGACTAGACGGTTTAAAAATTAAGCTTAAAAATGACATTCCAAAACCTCCGGATTAAACGAACCTAACTTCTAGCGCGCTGGTTTTTAATCGAACTAAAGGGACTTATCTATGCGCGCTAATCGTAAGCGTGCATGTTAAGTCCGTTTAGTCCAGTGTTAGTTTTGGAATAGGGTGAGACTAAAATTAAGCCGCTGACTTATTTAACTCGTTTAGTCCGTTTAGTCTGATTTGTTATTCCAAAACCTCGGACTAAAATAAGTCCAGTCCGTTTAATTGGGTAAAAGAATTGGCCCTGGGACACAGTTCTGTTTTCTTAACCAAAACTGACAGCTTTTGCTTTACTACAATTTTTTAATCTTATTATATAGTTTAATTAAAAAACTACCTATCTTGTATGGTGGCAACGACAGTAATACAGGAAGTGACTTCATGACAGTTGAAACAGACAGAATACATTTAATATTTTCATGATGAATAAACGGTATACTTATAAGCGCTAACACTTAAGCCCGATTCACACGGTGCGTTTTTGCCGCTGCGATTTTGACGCAAAACGCAAGACGCAGGGTGCCGAACAGAAAACGCAGTGTCTGAACAAATGTTGCGTCTCGCAAACTATTTTGCTGTGTCTTTATTGTTTTAAAAATATGACAAACAGCTTTGCGAATATTGTTGAAACCAACCCGTCCACAGCTTCAAAACGCTGCGTTTGTTCAGACAGTGCGTTTTGCCGCAGCGGCGAAAACGCTGCGAAAAAATCGCAGCAAAATCGCAGTGTGTGAATCGTCCTTTAGTGTTAGCGCTTATAAGCGCTAAGGCCGATTCACACGGTGCGATTTTGACGCAAAACGCAAGCCGCAGGGTGTCGCAAGTGAAACGCACTGCCTGAACAAACTTTGCGGCCTCAGCGCGTCTCGCATGCCAGTTTGCTGCGTCTTTACAGTTTCAAAAAAATCACAAATTGCTATGCGAAAATTGTTCAAACCAAGACGGCCGCAGCATCAAAACGAAATAAAATCGCAGGTTAAATTGCAGTCTGGCGTTTAAAACGTTGCGGCAAAATCAAGACGCAGACATTCCGCACTAAAAACGCTGCGTCTGTTCAGACATTGCGTTTTGCGTGCGGCATGCTCGTTTTGCCGTAGCGGCAAAAACGCTGCGACAAAATCGCAGTAAAATTGCAGCGTGTGAATCGGCCTTAAAGTGGTAGTTTCGTATGTGCAGTTTTTGTCGCGATTCGCTCTAACCAACAGCTAACTTTATAAAATTTTGCACACATATGAGACATTTTTAGGCAAACATATGAGCAAATTATGGGTTCTTTATAATCAGTTACACTATAGTTATAAAAAAAATAGTGTTTTTGGCATTTTTTGGCTATTTTTACAATATTTCGAAATTTTTAAATAACTTTTCCTCAAAAACAGTATTGATTTTCACTAAATTAAAAAAAGGAATCTAGATATTTTACTTAAGATCAGTTTGGAACGTTAAAACGCAAATTTAATTGCAACTGTTTTTAGGAAATTGACACTTTCTGAATTTAACTCCGATTTTCACTTTAAAATGATGTGATGTAAAATTTAAGCTATGCATATCTTCAAAACTGGGCACCAAACTAGATAAAGTTGTACTACAGTGTTGTGTCAAAACTTACTGCTACTAACTGTATATAACCAGGGTTATAAGCTCTGAAGTGTATCACCCCCATTTTTGAGAATAAACGCTCGAAAACACGTGACAAGACGTCACGTTTTATATTCGTTTTACCTAGCTTCCGTGTTGTCGTTTGAATGTATTAGCGGTCATATTGGAAGACAATAGGTTATTTTAGACTATGGTGGTGGAATTTATTGCCATGGTTGCCATGGCAACGCATACGAGTTCATTTACTAAAAGATGCGTCATGTACTCGAAAGTGTCAATTTGCTGATTATGTGTGCAGTCTAATTCATAATATTTAACCAAAATGAAGAAATATCTAGATTCCTTTTTTTGCAATTATTGATAGGCATTGTACTTTTTGTTTTCTCAAGCCATAAAGTTTTACGAAATTCAAAAAAGTTCTGTTTTGAATATTAGATTTAAAGTACTGAAGCAATTTGAAAACTTATCCAAATGAAACTATGCATGTATTGAGACACCTACCAGCGAATTTAGACTAAATTGGAATTAAACTTCATCAAGTCATATTCTTTCCATAATCAAACATGGCGCAAAAACATTAAAAAAGCAAAATTTGAGATTTTCACAGCGTCTTTTGGATAAACTGTCAAAATTAAACGCTTAGCGTTAGTATATGAATAACACTTAGTATGTGACGGGGGGACCCCCCGACACCCCTTACGAAACCTGTTTTGGTGATGTTTCACCACAATTTGACCTTTTTTGGAATATTTAGGCTTTAGCTGCTGCGTACCACTGCAATCCAAGAATTCTAGACGCGGGCGGTGTTTGTCCTCCGTTTCTGACGTATATAATAGGCGCAAAAATTTATTTTTAATTCTTGTAAATATTAAAAAAATGCATATTTCGGCAGAAGTCATTTGTGCCAAAAATGGTCGATATTTGAAAAATTATTGTGAGTCACATGGGTGTCGGAGAAACGGTTTTTTTATTCCATACTGCAGCCTAAGAGTTGTAGAACATGAGTTTATACGTAGATTGAGTTTATACTCACTGCTAATAGAACAACCGAAAAAAGTGATAAGGATTTTTCCTCGCATTAGGGTTTTTTCCCGAAGGTTTCGACTTTCGAGGCTTATTACTCAGAAACGTGAGTAGTTAGAATCCATTTTAATAGTGCAACAGTTAGACAAAAGATGGCCGTTATAACTTATAACAGCCGCGAGCACTAATGGATCCGATTTATGTGGAGCACAGGACGACCCGAAAAGTTGAAAATATGGTTTTTTCCCCGCACCACTATAGTTGACTATGCCATATGAGAACCTGGTGTCGGAAAACAGCTACACCCCGTGACAAGAGATGCTTGTAAAAATTTTGTTGGCCCTTGTAAAATGAGCCATATTTTGGGTGACCGGGAAATTATCCGGAAATTTTCCGGAAAAAATTCGGACATTTTCCGGATAAAACCCGGAAATTATTTTGAGAATTTCCGGAAAAAACCCGCAAATTATCCCGAAAAAGCCCGGAAATTTTCCGGAAAAAACCCGGAAATTTTCCAGAAAAAACCCGGAAATTATCCGGAAAATTTCCGGAAAACCCGGAAATTATCCGGAAAAAGCCCGGAAAAAACCTGGAAATTTTCCGGAAAAAACCCGAAAATTATCCCGAAAAAACCCGGAAATTATCCGGAAAAAACCCGGAAATTATCCGGAAAATTTCCGGAAAAAACCCGGAAATTATCCGGAAAAAACCCGGAAATTTTCCGGAAAAAACCCGGAAATTTTCCGGAAATTATCCGGCAACAGTTTGGCGTTGACCGGAAAATATCCGGAAAAAGTCCGGAAATTTTCCGGAAAGTGAGACTGGGAATCGGAAATTTTCCGGAAAATTATCCCGAAAAAACCCGGAAATTATCCGGAAAAAACCCGGAAATTTTCCGGAAAAAACCCGGAAATTATCCGGAAAATTTCCGGAAAAAACCCGGAAATTATCCGGAAAAAGCCCGGAAAAAACCTGGAAATTTTCCGGAAAAAACCCGAAAATTATCCGGAAAAAACCCGGAAATTTTCCGGAAAAAACCCGGAAATTTTCCGGAAATTATCCGGCAACAGTTTGGCGTTGACCGGAAAATATCCGGAAAAAGTCCGGAAATTTTCCGGAAAGTGAGACAGGGAATCGGAAATTTTCCGGAAAATTGCCGGAAATTTTCCGGAAAAAACCCGAAAAAAACCGGAAAATTTCCGGAAATTCGGCAGGGCGCAAAAGAAAAAATCCGGAAAAAACCCGGAAATTTACCGGAAATTTTTTTCCGGAAAATTTCCGGAAATTTTCCGGAAAAAGTTTTCCTGTGGGGGGGGGGGGTGAAAACGCACACCTAGTCCGCGGCAGTCTGCAGAAAGTTCAGCTTTTTAAAATTTTTTTACTGATTTCATTGATATTGCAAAAACGTTTTATATACGCAACATGTCGTGCAATCATAGTGGTTGCAGGGGTCTGGGGGCGGCAGCCCCCAGAAGCTGGAGCTTTTTTAGAATTTTGAAATAAAATTTGCATTGAAAAACCATTTCTAAGCAACAGTTGTCGTGAAATCATAGTAGTTGCAGGGGTCTGACGGCGGTAGCCCCCAGAAGCTGGGGCTTTTTCAAAATTTTGAAATAAAATTTGCATTGAAAAAGCAATTCTAAGCAACACTTGTTGTGAAATCATAGTGGTTGCAGGGGTCTGGGGCCGGCAGCCCCCAGAAGCTGAAGCTTTTTTAGAATTTTGAAATAAAATTTGCATTGAAAAAGCAATTCTAAGCAACACTGGTCGTAAAAAAAGAGTGGTTGCAGGGGTCTGGGTTTGGCAGCCCCCCCCAGAAGCTGGAGTATTTTTAGAATTTTGAAACAATAATTGCATAGAAAAACCAATTCTAAGCAACACTTGTCGTGAAATCATAGTTGTAGCAGCGGTCTGTTCAGAGTCAGATTTTGTTATGTCAAATATTTCAAACTTTTAACCTATTTAGATAAAAAAGCACGAAAAATCAGCCCATGGGGGGACTAGCAAACCTGAAAAAAATACGTTGTATACAAGAAAAAATTGAAGAAAAACCATGGGTGACAAGGGCTGTCCTTAGACGTTCGTCCTCCACTCCACCCACCACACGGTTTTTAATTAAAAGCCACACAAAATATATAACTAAATACCAATAATAGTTGTCAGCATTACTCATTATTAATACACCATAGCAGATATAAGTCATGTATGACGATGTATGTCATGTATGTGAAGAAGAAGAAGAAGTTTATTCGCAGAACTATATTATATAAAATACATACACGTAATATAAATTTCTACACAATTTTCAAGTCCTTGAAATATTACATATACGTATGTACTAAACAACAAGCACATGTAAATGTAAACAAAAAAATTTGACAAAAAGATATACGTATATATATAAATATATAGACTGCATGTGTACCCGGCAGGCAAAAATCTCATGGATTTCTAAATGCCCGCCCAACTAAAAATTTGTGAAGTATTGTGGAATTTTCATTTAATCTTGTTTTAAAAACGTGTAATGAAGGTATATACATTAGAGCAGTAATGAATTAGGGGCGAGATCCCCTCGAAAGAAAATTTTGGAAAATTTTTGAAATTTCAGTGTAATTTTAGTCAATTGGGAACGTGCCGGAAAATTTTTTTCAGCGGTGTCATAAAACCAAAGAAGACCACAGGAAAAAAAGTGAAAAAATGGGGGGGCTGAAATCGCGAAGGGGGGGGGGGCTAAAATCGCGAAGGGGGGGGGCTGATGTCCCCCTAGCCCCCCCCCCCTGGGTACGCCACTGTTCTGGGCACTGGATGCATTATTAAATAACAATTACAGATTACGCGCAGCAACAAAATTTGTAAGGTGACAGGCATAAACTTCATCTTCAGTTGCAGCCGGTAGCGTAGCCAGACTACTCGGGATGAGGGGGGCCGTTCAGCGGGGGGGTCGGCGGGGGGGGGGGGGGTGCTACGCGGCCCAACCCAAATTTTTATCTCTGAAGGGGGGGCAGTGGCCCGGGCCCCCACTCGCTACGCCACTGGTTGCAGCCCCTTGAGGTGTTCTACTCTAAAAAATAGGCTCACTAATTCTCCCCCTATCCCAACTGCACTTGATCCCAAATTGGGGGCTGGCACGTGGGTGTAATGGCTTTTTTAGGGGGGCTGAGTGTGCTGCGCCCTCCCTTCCCCCTTTGCGGTCTGAGCCGGTGCTCGGTGGCTGACATTTTTCCGCGTCTCCGCACCCCCCCCCCCCGGTCGCAGCTCCGGATGCAGCCGCCCCTTTGCGAAATCCGAAATCGTGGATACGCCACTGCATGGGTGGTGGGTCGTTCACAGACTCGTTCACGGCTCATATATACCGCATTGTTCTGTTTTATTCTAGTCGGGTCGAAAGTGGTTTCTCCAATGAGTTATTTGATATCTAAAGATTGTTTGAAAGAGTTATATGTTTCCCTTCGACAAATCGAGCATGGGAAGAGCCTGTCACACACAAACGCATCAGCTGTTCAGGTAACTGTTGATAAAACTTGAGATCTTGAGTATAAGAGATGTTTATAATCCTACATGTAACGGGGTCCAAGTTTTGGGGGGCCTCTCCGGCCAAAGTTTGGGGACCCTCCCCCTGAGTGACCAAAAATACCCTAAATTTTGCGAAATTTTGTAAAATTTTCTCAAAAAAGTGCCATTTTTACCAAATTTTGCCCAAATTTTCGGGACCTCCCCCCGGCCCGGCACCTCGATTTGGGGGGGGGGTGGCTGGATGGGGTTCCTTCCCTCATACATGTATATTTTTATTTAGAAATACTTTATGTATGTTTCTGCCACAGCCCCTCATGAGTAATTAATTAATTTATTCAAAAGAACAATCTTTTCTCTACGTGAGCAGAGGTTAGAACACTTTTATTATTCAGATAGACAGCGTTGGATCAAATAGTGAAAAAGGTTCTCATTGGTGAAAGCTGAAAGCCTTATTGTCGAGATTACGCTTGGCGTTGTGCTTGGTTAGTTACCGACACAACCGCGTGCGTTTCGTTTGTCTTTGTGCTCGATTTGGTAAGTGTGTAAATGTAAACAGTATATTCTGTATTATTTTAGGATTTGAAGCGAATCGTTCCACATCCAAAATATCTTGAAGCTGTATCCATGTTTGAGCGGAAACTGACACTTGATGAAATTTCTCAGAAACTTTTTGGCGAAGTGAATGATCAACACAAAGAGGATGTGTTGACCATGATTCTTGATGCAATATTTTTAGGTTTATAAATATTGTTTTTATGTAGTTTATATATATATATATATATGTATATTTATATATATATATATAATATATATATATATATATACGTTTTAGTATTTTTTGTTACGTTCTGATGTCTGACAATAAATTGCTAAACCTTGAGACAAAACAGGTGGCGTGATTTTTGTTACTACTCTTTTACTCTTGATGCTTTCAATTAGAGTGGATTTCCCAAGGGTGGTTTGCTAAACCGTGCTATTAGCTCAGTTGAAATTTCAAACTTGCAGCACAGCAATTCGCTATTTCAGGTAAAATAATCAACATTCATTCGCTGCTGCTAGAGTTCAACATCGAGGCCGAAATGGTGAAGGAGGTGCGCGACTTCGTGTCGGCCCGGGAGCGCGATCACCGCCTGCCGATTGCCTGCAATGACTTGCTGCGCTCTGTGCTCTACACGCCAGGCATGTGCCGTCTATGCTTGACCGCACTCTACTTGCGCATCCCTGAGACGGACCTACCGCAGACCTCCGCTTTTTCTGACATGATGCGAGTAGGCAAAGGCTGTGTAGTGCGCGTTGGAATTATCGAGTTAGTAGTTGTAGTAGGTATAGTTGGTATGGACAATGCACATGCTGAATTAGTATTTTACACTCTGTGTGTGTGTGTGTCTGTGTTTAACTTGGCCAGGAAAGTAATATTTAAGGATTGCGTAGTTACGTACACAGATGTACCTGGGAGAGGTCTGGGGTGAGGGCAAGCTTTCTTTTAGATCTGGGATTCAAGCCCCCCCTCCAATCTCCATACATGGGCGTGGGGGAGATTGTCTTTTATCTTTTCGAAAATTTATTATGAATTATCTTTTCGAAAAAATTTTAAATTGAAATTTTAAAAATTTTGTTAAAATAGGACATTTTTGTATATTGTGATTTCTCCAGACGTCTGGACAAGCGTCTCCCTAAAATTTCGAAAAATCCAGGACAAGCCTACCCCAGACTGAAAGCCTGTGTACATATTGTATGGGGATTGGGGACGTATATAAACAAGTGCTGAATGACATCTTTTTTAAAATAGAATGCTACGTATCTCTTACGCCTAACTTAGTATTGTTGGGTTGCCGACCCCCCGCGAAGCAGGGGTGCAACCCATTGTATTCATATTCCTGTTGTTGTTGGGTTGCCGACCCCCAGCGAAGCAGGGGTGCAACCCATTGTATTCATATTCCTGTTTTTTGGGTTGCCGACCCCCAGCGAAGCAGGGGTGCAACCCATTGTATTCATATTCCTGTTTTTTTGGGTTGCCGACCCCCAGCGAAGCAGGGGTGCAACCCATTGTATTCATATTCCTGTTTTTGGGTTGCCGACCCCCAGCGAAGCAGGGGTGCAACCCATTGTATTCATAATCCTGTTGTTGTTGGGTTGCCGACCCCCCGCGAAGCAGGGGTGCAACCCATTGTATTCGTATAAGGGGCAACCCCTTATATTTGTCGTGTCCGTGTCGTTATTATTGTTGTTGTTGTTGTTGGGTTGCCGACCAGTTGCGAAGCAAAGGCAACCCTTTTGTATCTGAAATGTCTGTTATTAATATTATTAATATTATTATTATTATTACAAGACTAGTGCGTCTAGTTTAGACTAGTTCGACCAAATCTAGATCTGACGTAAGTTATTCTATGACAATAAAAAATTTTGAAATTTTTTTCAAATTTTGTTTAAAATTAAATTTCAATGTGATTTGATCGCATATGAGGTGATTATAGGTAGTCCACTAAAGGGAAAAATTCCAGGAGCCATAACGTTTGTTAGGGTTATGGTATCGACGTGAAATTTGTTTTATATGCTTGAGCTTGTCAAGAGCTATCAATTGATATGTCGCATGATGACGTAAACGGCGACCAATGGTCAGTATAAAAATAATAGTCATACGTGACTGGCCATTGCGTCTGTAAACGTCATGTAAGGTATCATCCGAAAGCCCTTTCAATTCTGAGTTGAATGCTGTCAATTTTGTGTTTCTACGTCAAGGTTGAAGCGAGTTATAACGATTTCAATTTTTTCGAACTTTGTTCGATACGTTTGTGGTGTGAGTAGTCACGGAGAAATTTTTTCGAACAAAATTGTTTTTTAAAAAGAACTTTTGACCATAACTTATTTCAGGTACCACGTAAAAGGTTCTAGTTTTCAAAGTTAGACAGGGCAGAAGACTGGCTTTCATTTGATACCAAAAAAGCTATACGTTAACGCTGACTTATATACCGAAAAACGTCTTTGACCACATAATGATGTTTTTCAGCCACCACGGTTTTTCTAATAACTTTTTTTAGGTTCCGCCAAAATTTTTCTAGTTTCCGCAGTTAGACAGTTCAGAACAGGCGCTTTCAATTGACACTAACCAAACTATAGATTCTGGCTTACTTGTCCACAATAGCGTCAAAATACATTTGAAATGTTAATAATACTGGACCACTGCCACTGTTTTGGCCATAATTTTTTTCAAGTACCGCGTAAAAGGATTTAGTTTTCGCTATTGGATACCTAAGAGTTAGAGCTTTTATTTGATACCAAAAAAGCTATAGGTCACCGCTGACTTATATGCCGAAAAACGTCAAAATATTTTGACTAAATATTGCGACATTTTGACGTACTTTAGGCTATAACTTTATTCAGGTACCGCGTAAAAAGTTCTAGTTTTCACTGTTAGTTAGGGTAGAAAAAGAGCTTTCAGGTGATACCAAAAACGTTACGGTTATGTTTGTTTTACTTGCAGAAAAACGTCAAAATAGATTGTTATTGTGTTTAGCTGCATAAACGCAAAATGTTTGACGCCAAATAATTATTAGGATAGTTCATATTGTAACAAGACTAGTGCGTCTAGTTTAGACTAGTTCGACCAAATCTAGAACCTGACGTACGTTATTGTGTGACAACAAAAATTTTTGAAAAATTTTTCAAATTTTTATTTTTCAAATTTTCAAATTTTCAAATTTCAAATTTTTTTAGGCTCCACCAAAAATTTTCTAGTTTCCGCAGTTCGATAGCTAAGGCGCTTTCAATTGACACTTTCATTTGATACCAAAAAAGCTATAGGTCACCGCTGACTTATATGCCGAAAAATGTCAAAATATTTTGACTAAATATTGCGTCATTTTGACGTACTTTAGGCTATAACTATTTTCTGGTATCGCGTAAAATGTTCTAGTTTTCATTGTTAGTTAGGGCAGAAAAAGAGCTTTCAGATGATACCAAAAACATTAGGGTTATATTTGTCTTACTTGCCGAAAAACGTCAAAATAGATCGCCTTCATGTTTTGTTGTCCAAACGTCAAATGTTTGGCGTTTTGGCGTCCTAACTTAAGGATAGTAGGTGTTACAACCTTGAAAGTTACAGATCCAGTCCAGAATTGAATTCTCTACAATTTGGCGTTTTCAGTATGTTTATATGACTTGTAGAAGTTGAATTATTCTCATTATCATAATTATTAGGATAGTTCATATTGTAACAAGACTAGTGCGTCTAGTTTAGACTAGTTTGACAACATACTTAAGTTTCAGGACACTTGAGTGTTAATCTTACTGATTTTTAAAAAAAATTCAGTTAAAATTTACATGTAAAGAGATTTGATCTAACATGGGCTGATTATAGTTAGTCACGAAGGGTCAATTTTAAAAGACGTCTAGCGGACGATAGGAATGACGTACAAAGATGACACTTACATCAATCGTCTTGATTTAAGGAGCGCTTTCAAATGAGGGGTCACATGACCTTGTCACGTGAGCATACCCTGAGATTTATATTTCGGGGTAACCTGAAGCGCTATGTAGTCATGTGACCCCTCATTTGAAAGCCCTGCTTGCCAGCAGTCCAATGCTGCTGTTCGTTTGTCAGTCCGGCGTTTTAAAGGCCAGTTATGGCGCCTTTAAAGACATGAGGAAAAAGAACACATATCGTAATTTAGTAATTACGATTTAATTATGATAAAAGTGTTCTATGGTGTGAAAACCTTAAAACCCCCATAATTTTTGTTATGGGGGTCGCAGTCACTTGGGAATTTCACCATTGGAATAGGGAGACAAAGCGCTTTCGATTGATGGGTCACATGACCCCTTTACTGCAAGTTGACGTAGTAATGACCTTGGCGCCCGGACAAAAACCGCAATAATCTGGTATATGCTGTTTTATCAGCCTAATGAGTGGTGAAAATATCATACGCCAGGGGTTTCTGAGATCACTGCGAAGACGAAACCTGCTTATTATCATTATCATTATTATTAGGTTATAATATATATTGTAAATATATATTGTAAATATTGTAAATATATATTGTAAATATATATTGTAAATATATATTGTAAATATATATTGTAAATATATATTGTAAATATATATTGTAAATATATATTGTAAATATATATTGTAAATATATATTGTAAATATATATTGTAAATATATATTGTAAATATATATTGTAAATATTGTAAATATATATTGTAAATATTGTAAATATATATTGTAAATATATATTGTAAATATATATTGTAAATATATATTGTAAATATATATTGTAAATATATATTGTAAATATATATTGTAAATATATATTGTAAATATATATTGTAAATATATTGTAAATATATTGTAAATATTGTAAATATATTGTAAATATATTGTAATATATATTGTGAATATATTGTAACAAGTCTAGCGCGTCTAGTTTAGACTAGGACGATCATGCTAAGTTAGACCAATTTTATCGGGTAAAGTGTTGAGAGTAATCTATGATAAACTTCTGATGTTTATATTTATAGCGGAAAAACAGTAGTAACATAGTTACCAAGTTTTTTGCCAAAAAATTCAATACACTGCTACAGTGTCATACTTTAATACTTGTCATACTTTTACTCAATTTCAAATGTCAACTTCAAAATATTCCCGCTCTGAAATTTTCTTCGTCAAGTCAGCGATCAAACCCACAACTTTAAATGCTTACTTTTGTTTTATCGTTACCTCTGCCTCCGATAGTAACAATGAGGTGATTTTATGAAACGATACTATTGAGGCTAAGATGAAAAATGGAACAAAAGTAAGGCAAATTTAAAGATAATCGCCCGTAATTCTGCACACTTTGGAATAATCACCACAACACTATCGTCGATAAAGTCAAGGTAATTTTTTATACATTTTGATATGCCACAAGGGAATTTTATGTTCAGGAAAGGCAGTTACGTCCCCCCGTTCTCGGTTCGGAAACCGGTATTCCGAGCCCCACAGACGGTTTTTCAAAAAAATTTGCTTGTTATTCCGCTTAACTTACGTTATACCTTACATCTGTGAAGTATCGAATTTCACATTATTATTATTTTTAGTATAGTTCATATAATGTAATTATGTAACAAGTCTAGTGCGTTTAATTTAGACTAGTTCGACCATGTCGCATATATCTAAGTTAAGTCTATTTATGTTACATTAATTAAAAAAATAAGCAGAAAAATTTTAGCTTTCAAATGATGGGTGACATGGCCTTTAACTTGACGTTAAGCTTGCGCCATAATTTAGAATTGGAAATTTAAACGTGAATGGTATACGTCAAGTAAGGTATCATTCAAAAGCGCCTGCTGTTTTGAGTTGAAAGGCGTCAATTTCATGTCTTTACGTTTACGTTGAGGCAAGCTATGACGGTCTGAATATTTGCGAATTACATGACACTTTAGTATCATCTTACATTCATCGTAGTGGATGTTCGAGCCCAAAAATGTCAGTATGGAATTTTTTATTTTTTTCAAACCGGTTTAGCGGTTTAACGGTTTCTTTTACGAACTGACTTTGAATAGAAAAATTTTTGGCCACGCTGTCGTCTATCTGATAACGTAAAAATGACGTTTCTGCTTTGAGCCGATCCTGAGTTATTATCGTAATTATTTTTAGCAAGAAAGTTTATATAGTATAGTAAGGTAAATATATTGTAAATATATTGTAAATATATTGTAAATATATTGTAAATATTGTAAATATATTGTAAATATATTGTAAATATATTGTAAATATATTGTAATTATTAATATTATTATTAATATTACAAGTCTAGTGCGTTTAGTTTAGCCTAGTTAGACAATACCTGTAAGTTGAGATGTTTGACAATATTTTTGAAAATGAAAAACTTTTCTCCAGCAAGATTTACTAAAAACAATATACTACCAAGAGTACATAATAGTGTCCCACTCTTTATAGAAAGAGTGACTCTTCTACAAAGAGTGAGACACTATTATGTACTCTTGATACTACGGATACATTGTTTTTATCAGACAAACAAGACCATCCGATATATCCGATCATTATAGTTAGGATAGTATAAGAATATTAGCAAGTTTAGTGCGTCAAGTATCTTAAGGATCTACATGTACTTGAAGCAACAGATCAAGCAAGGGATCACTAAAAAGATATAATAGAAAGTTTCTGATTAAGTATATAATATTTAGCAGAGATGGGGGAGACTTCCCCCAAAATCAGTCATGTGGAAGAAAAGGGAATTCCTTCAATTGAATTAAAGGTTTTTGCTTAAATCTTGGGCAAAAATTTTCAAAGTTAGTGCTTTTTGGCTATACAAATGTTACGTAAACTATACGGTATGTACGTAAGTGTATGATTGTATCTAAATGTTTACTAAATGAAATGAAACTACTTTCGTAGAATACATTTCGCTCAAAAATTCCTAAGTTTAAAATTTATAAAAACACGACCCCGGGCTGGGCTCGAACCAGCGACCAGAGGGGTGAAACGCCTCAATGCTAACCACTACACCACCGGGGTTACGACAATGGTAAGTTAAAACTGGTTTAAGATGTTTTGTTTTTATTATTCAACACTATGGACTGTTTCCAAAAAATAAATTTATTTCCATAAAAAGAGTTTAGCTTAGGTACTATAATAGTAATGATGAGGGTAACATAAGCTTTCGTTTGGTATACTCAAATCTGGATTATTATATTTATCATTTTGCTTAGGATAGTTTATATCCTATTAATTAATATTATTACAAGTTTAGTGCGCAGGGTACGCCAGGGTCCAGGTATAAACAGAAAGCAAATATGCGGATCACCAAAAACACAAAAGTTCGAATAAGCTTCTGATAACTGGACATTAAGTCCGTAAGTATATAATTCAAATACTTCCGTTGTGTTCAAAAAATGCCAAGTTAAAAATTTGAAAATACAAACCCCCGGCTGGACTCGAACCAGCGACCAGAGGGGTCAAACGCCTCCATGCTAACCACTACACCACGGGGATTACGACAATGGTAAGTTAAAATGAGTTTAAGTTATTTTGTTTGTTTTATTCAACACTATGGACCGGTTCCAAAAATTAATTTTATTTCCATAAAAAGAATTAAGCTTAGGAGTTAACCGAAAAATGATAAGCGGGTTATGAGCTTTCGTTTGGTATATTTGGAACTGGGTTTGGTACATTAAAAACTGGATTATTATATTTATCATTATGCTTAGGATAGTTTATATCCTATTAATTAATATTACAAGTCTAGTGCGTCTAGTTCAGACTAGTTCGACCAGATCAGATTGATTCAAGTTAAGTCAGTTCAATTATTATTTTATAAATTCAGTCTAAGTGCAAGTATTAGCATTTTGATTACACTCGGTACACTGTGTAGTTAGTCCTTGGGTATTGTAAG
This sequence comes from Trissonchulus sp. WLG1_4, assembly GCA_030248245.1. NCBI lineage: Eukaryota > Metazoa > Nematoda > Enoplea > Enoplida > Ironidae > Trissonchulus > Trissonchulus sp. WLG1_4. The sequence continues at coordinate 15,004 of JASANF010002929.1, read as the reverse complement.
AGATTTCGGGAATCATAACGTTTGATACCAGAAAATAACGGCTTTTGTGAGGCAATTTTCAGAACTGTCAAGTGACGGGTGACATGAGGCTGCGATGCTACACAACCCCAAAATACTTTTGTGTTATATAACCCCAAAATACTTTTGATAAAAATTGAGCCGTTTCTGAGTAGCTAAATTTGACAGATCAGTGTCTATTCAGATTTGACTGCTCAATAAAGTTCTAAATTACGTAGCTACTCACTACTCAGAAGCGGCTTATTTTTTTTATTTTAAATCAATTTTGAATCTGTTGATCGACACTCAATCAAACACACACTAAGTCAAAAATTGAAAGGATCACACCAAGCTATGCAACCTTCTGCAGCTTACGCTGTGAGCCTTAGATTAGAATGCAGCAGCTTCAAATGCTGACTGCACTCACCTTTAAAGGAGAAAGCTGTAGCTTCAAAAGCAACAGCAGTCACCTTTAAAAGGACTCACCGTTTAGGCAGCTTTCAACCTTTTTTTTGGCTGAAAACTGCCACCAACCACAGGATAACGGCCAAAGCCGAAATCCCGTGGGTTGAGCTGCGAACCTTCCTCCTAGAAGGCCGCAGTTCACAAAAAGAGCAAGCCGTCCAAACAGACGGCTTGCTGGTCAGTCAAGACTGACGATCTTATCATTATTTTGCCCCCTTATATACTAATTTTTAAACTCATTTGCATATCTATATAGTTTTTGAGCAATCCCATTGGCTGGATAAAGCATTGCACATCACACGTGACTTTACAAAAATGATCGATCTTTGTCATTATGGAAATGAAAAAAAGAAAAAATAATGAAAAATTGCATCGGCCCAGAATCGAACTGGGTACCTCTGGTTTCACCGTATCAAATTACGTAGAAACCACACGCTAATCCACTGCGCCACCGGTGCTTCTGACAACTTACGTTTAAAACATCGTTAAATTGGTTCGTTTTTGCAGTGATTTGATGAAGTTGGTGAAAATAATTTAAAATTTTTAAAATTCGAACCAATTTTGATTAAAGAGGATATGTGTGTTAATAAGTATAACTTGATCTTTCTATTGGTATACTCAAACCCGAATTATTATATTTATCATTTTGCTTAGGATAGTTTATATCCTATTAATTAATCCTTTGGCTTCTTATGTTGCCACTTTTTTGTGTGAAATGCTTTATGGATATGAACCAAACTTTGGTGGAAGGGTCCCCCCCTTGAGTACTTGCACCCCTCAACTTGATGGACTCGTGGCCCCTCGGGGGCCCGGGTCACGTGACCTTGAAAACTGGATCTGGTGTGTATGGACGAAACCTGTTGGGTTTATGTTTCAGCCATTAGGGGGTGTAAAAAGTGGGTTTTAGGGGTCGAATTTTCGAAATTTGGATTTTGACGTCCCTAGGGGTAATTTGGACCCCGGAACACGAATCCGAGGTCCATTTTCGTCTACGACCCCTCGGGACCCTTCCATGACCACCCTAGGGCACCCTGCCCAGGGGGTCCCCAGGGGTCGAATTTTCGAAATTTGGATTTTGACGTCCCTAGGGGTAACTTGGACCCCGGAACACGAATCCGAGGTCCATTTTCGTCTACGACCCCTCGGGACCCTTCCATGACCCCCCTAGGGCACCCTGCCCAGGGGGTCCCCAGGGGTCAAATTTTTGAAATTGGGATTTTGACGTCCCTAGGGGTAATTTGGACCCCGGAACACGAATCCGAGGTCCATTTTCGTCTAGGACCCGTCGGGACCCTTCCATGACCCCCCTAGGGCACCCTGCCCAGGGGGTCCCCAGGGGTCAAATTTTTGAAATTGGGATTTTGACGTCCCTAGGGGTAATTTGGGCCCCGGAACACGAAGCCGAGGTCCATTTTCGTCTAGGACCCCTCTGGACCCTTCCATGACCCCCCTAGGGCACCCTGCCCAGGGGGTCCCCAGGGGTCAAATTTTCGAAATTGGGATTTTGACGTCCCTAGGGGTAATTTGGGCCCCGGAACACGAATCCGAGGTCCATTTTTGTCTAGGACCCCTCTGGACCCTTCCATAACCCCCCTAGGGCACCATGCCCAGGGGGGCCCCAGGGGTCAAATTTACGAAATTGGGATTTTGACGTCCCTAGGGGTAATTTGGGCTCCTGAACACAAACAGAGGGACCTCTACCTAGAATAGAGGGTCCTTTGCTTAGAATAGAGGGTCCTCTACCCACTGTCGGCAACCCGTTGATGTCACCCGACTTGTTGTTGTTGGGTTGCCGACTAGTTGCGAAGCAACAAAAAGCAACCCTTTTGTATCTGTCATGTCCGTTATTATTATTATTATTATTATTATTATTATTATTACAAGTTTAGTGCGTCAAGTATCTTAAGGATCTACATGTACTTGAAGCAACAGATCAAGCAAGGGATCACTAAAAAGATATAATAGAAAGTTTCTGATTAAGTATATAATATTTAGCAGAGATGGGGGAGACTTCCCCCCAAATCAGTCATGTGGAAGAAAAGGGAATTCCTTCAATTGAATTAAAGGTTTTTGCTTAAATCTTGGGCAAAAATTTTCAAAGTTAGTGCTTTTTGGCTATACAAATGTTACGTAAACTATACGGTATGTACGTAAGTGTATGATTGTATCTAAATGTTTACTAAATGAAATGAAACTACTTTCGTAGAATACATTTCGCTCAAAAATTCCTAAGTTTAAAATTAGAAAAAACCGACCCCGGGCTGGGCTCGAACCAGCGACCAGAGGGGTGAAACGCCTCAATGCTAACCACTACACCACCGGGGTTACGACAATGGAAAGTTAAAACTGGTTTAAGATGTTTTGTTTTTATTATTCAACACTATGGACTGTTTCCAAAAAATAAATTTATTTCCATAAAAAGAGTTTAGCTTAGGTACTATAATAGTAATGATGAGGGTAACATAAGCTTTCGTTTGGTATACTCAAATCTGGATTATTATATTTATCATTTTGCTTAGGATAGTTTATATCCTATTAATTAATATATTGTAAATTAATATTAATATTATTCTCCAGACATTAATTTGTAATCGGTTTTTCTCAGCCCCCCCTGGTCGGATTGGTCCCAAACTTTGGTGGAGGGATCTCTACCATTAGTACTTGCACCCCCCAACTTTATGGACTCGTGGCCCCTCGGGGGCCCGCGTCACGTGACCTTGAAGGGAAAATGGACGAAACCTGTTGGGGTTATGTTTCAGCCATTAGTATAAAAGGGTGTAAAAGATGGGTTTCAGATGTCCAATTTTCGAAATTTGGATTTGGACGTCCCTAGGGGTAATTTGGGCCCCGGAAGACGAATCCGAGGTCCATTTTCGTCTACGACCCCTCGGGACCCTTCCATGACCCCCCTAGGGCACCCTGCCCAGGGGGTCCCCAGGGGTCAAATTTTCGAAATTTGGATTTTGGTGTTTCTAGGGGTAATTTGGGTCCCGCAACACGAATCCGAGGTCCATTTTCATCGACGACCCCTCGGGACTCTTCCATGACCCCCCTAGGGCACCCTGCCCAGGGGGTCCCCAGGGGTCAAATTTTCGAAATTGGGATTTTGACGTCCCTAGGGGTAATTTGGGCCCAGGAACACGAATCCGAGGTCCATTTTCGTCTAGGACCCCTCGGGACTCTTCCATGACCCCCCTAGGGCACGCTGCCCAGGGGGTCCCCAGGGGTCAAATTTTCGAAATTGGGATTTTGACGTCCCTAGGGGTAATTTGGGCCCCGGAACACGAATCCGAGGTCCATTTTCGTCTAGGACCCCTCGGGACCCTTCCATGACCCCCCTAGGGCACGCTGCCCAGGGGGTCCCCAGGGGTCAAATTTTCGAAATTGGGATTTTGACGTCCCTAGGGGTAATTTGGGCCCCGGAACACGAATCCGAGGTCCATTTTCGTCTAGGACCCCTCGGGACTCTTCCATGACCCCCCTAGGGCACGCTGCCCAGGGGGTCCCCAGGGGTCAAATTTTCGAAATTGGGATTTTGACGTCCCTAGGGGTAATTTGAGCTTCTGAACACAAACAGAGGGTCCTCTACCTAGAATAGAGGGTCCTTTGCTTAGAATAGAGGGTCCTCTACCCACTGTCGGCAACCCGTTGATGTCAACCGACTTGTTGTTGTTATTATTGTCCTCGAAATTTGTGACTCGTTTTTCTCAGCCCCCCCTGGCCGGATTGGTCCCAAACTTTGGTGGTGGGGTCCCCCCCACGAGTACTTGTGCCCCCCACCTTGGTGACCCCCTGACCTCACGGGGGGCTGAGTCACGTGACCCTCAAAAATGAGGTTTTTGAAAAACAAGAAGGGGGGACCCTTGTGAACTTGAAAAATTTGTTTTCAGGGATTGGGACAAAAACTTGTCCCTAGGGGTAATTTGGGGCCCTGAACACGAATCTGAGGTTAATTTTTACCTAGGACCCCCATGGACCCCCCTATGGCCCTCAGGGTACCCCCCCCCCAGGGGGTCCTCGGGGGTCAAATTTTCGAAATTGAGATTTTGGTGTTTCTAGGGGTAATTTGGGGCCCTGAACACGAATCGGAGGTCCATTTTTGCCTAGGACCCTCCTGGACCCCCTATGACTCCCTCAGGGTACCCCCACTAGGGGGTCCAGAGGGTCGTCGGGGGTCAAATTTTCGAAATTGAGATTTTTATGTTTCTGGGGGTAATTTGGGCCCCTGAACACGAATCCGAGGTCCATTTTTGCCTAGGACCTCCCTGGACCCCCCTACGACCCCCTCAGGGTACCCCCCCTAGGGGGTCCTCAGGGGTCAAATTTTCGAAATTGGGGACGTCCCTAGGGGTAGTTTGGGCCCCGGAACACGAATCCGAGGTCCATTTTTGCCTAGGACCCTCCTGGACCCTTCCATGACCCCCCTAGGACACCCTGCCCAGGGGGTCCTCAGGGGTCAAATTTTCGAAATCGAGATTTTGATGTTTCTAGGGGTAATTCGAGCTCCTGAACACGAATAGAGGGTCCTTTGCCTAGAATAGAGGGTCCCCTACCGTCGGCAACCCGTTTATTGCCGTTAGGAGATATTATTGGGTTGCCGACAATTTGCGAAGCAAAAAGCGGGCAACCCCTTATATTTGTCGTGTCCGTGTCGTTATTGTTGTTGGGTTGCCGACCCCCAGCGAAGCAGGGGTGCAACCCATTGTATTCATATTCCTGTTTTTGATGATGATGATGATGTTTTTTTTCCTGTTAGCAAAAGTTTGTTACTCGTTTTTCTCTGAAGTTACTGGGGGGATTGGTCCCAAACTTTGGTGGGGGGACCCCCCCTATGAGTAGTTGTGCCCCCCACCTTGGTGACCCCCTGACCCCACGGGGGGGCGGGTCACGTGACCCCCGAAAACGATGGAACACAAGGGGGGACCCTTGTGTACTTGAAATTTTTTTTTTCAAGGATTTTGACAAAAACTTGTTTCCAGGGGTAATTTGGGCCCCTGAACACGAATTTGGGGTTATTTTTTACCCTGGACCACCCTGGACCCCCTATGACGTCCCCCAGGGTACCCCCGTAGGGGGCCGTCAGGGGTCAAATTTTCGAAATTGAGATTTTGGTGTTTTTAGGCGTAGTTTGGGCCCCTGAACACGAATCTGGGGTTATTTTTTACCCAGGACCCCCTGGACCCGCCTATGACCCCCTTAGGGTACCCCCCTCCCCCCCTGGGGGGTCCTAAGGGGTCAAATTTTCGAAATTGAGATTTTGGTGTTTTTAGGGGTAATTTGGGCCCCTGAACACGAATCCAAGGTTTATTTTTGCCTAGACCTCCCTGGACCCCCATATGGCCCCCTCAGGGTACCCCTCCTCCCTAGGGGACCCTCAGGGGTCAAATTTTCGAAATTGATATTTTTATGTTTTTAAGGGTATTTTGAGCCCCTGAACACGAATCCAAGGTTCGTTTTTGCCTAGGATCTTCCTGGACCCCCTAGGACCCGCTCAGGGTACCCCCTTCTAAGGGTTCAAATTTTCGAAATTGAAATTTTGGGGTTTTTGTGGCTAATTTGGGTTTCTGAACATAAATATCAGGTTTTTTACCGAAAATAGACGATCTTTTGCCTATAATGGACGATCCTCTGCCTAGAATGGAGGGTCCTCTGCTTAGAATAGAGGGTCCTCTGCCTAGAATAGAGGGTCTTCCGCCTAGAATAGAGGGTCTTCCGCCTAGACTAGATTGTCTTTGACCGAGAATGGATGATTTTCTGACTAGAACACTAGGTTCTCTGCCTTGAGAGGGTTTTCTGCTTAAAATAGAGGGTTCTCTACCTAGAATAGAGGGTCCTTTGCTTAGATTAGAGGGTCATCTACCTAAAATAGAGGGTCCACTGCTTAGAATAGAGGGTCCTCTGCTTGGAATAGAGGGTCCTCTGCCTAGAATAGAGGGTCTTCCGCCTAGAATAGAGGGTCTTCCGCCTAGACTAGATTGTCTTTGACCGAGAATGGATGATTTTCTGACTAGAACACTAGGTTCTCTGCCTTGAGAGGGTTTTCTGCTTAAAATAGAGGGTTCTCTACCTAGAATAGAGGGTCCTTTGCTTAGAATAGAGGGTCATCTACCTAAAATAGAGGGTCCACTGCTTAGAATAGAGGGTCCTCTGCCTAGAATAGAGGGTCTGCTGCCTAGAATAGAGGGTCCCTTACCGGTCGGCAACCCGTTGTGGCCTACTGGCGATTTTTGTTGTTGTTATTATTGTCCTCGAAATTTGTGACTCGTTTTTCTCAGCGCCCCCTGGCCGGATTGGTCCCAAACTTTGGTGGTGGGGTCCCCCCCACGAGTACTTGTGCCCCCCACCTTGGTGACCCCCTGACCTCACGGGGGGCTGAGTCACGTGACCCTCAAAAATGAGGTTTTTGAAAAACAAGAAGGGGGGACCCTGTGAACTTGAAAAATTTTTTTTCAGGGATTTGGACAAAAACTTGTCCCTAGGGGTAATTTGGGGCCCTGAACACGAATCTGAGGTTAATTTTTACCTAGGACCCCCATGGACCCCCCTATGGCCCTCAGGGTACCCCCCCCAGGGGGTCCTCGGGGGTCAAATTTTCGAAATTGAGATTTTGGTGTTTCTAGGGGTAATTTGGGGCCCTGAAAAACGAATTGGAGGTCCATTTTTGCCTAGGACCCTCCTGGACCCCCCTATGACTCCCTCAGGGTACCCCCACTAGGGGGTTGTTGTTGTTGTTGTAGCCCGGGAAGGATCCGCCAGGGGGGGGGTCACCGGTCGCGGAGGGGGGTGGGTAGCACAGTGTCCAAATGCGCCGCCACCCGGGTAGGGCGCCGCCAGAGGTCAATTGGGGCCAGGTCTGTCAGATGGACCGGGCAGTTGAAGAGATGAGCTACGTCGTGGGGTGAGCCCCCACAGTCAGGGCACTGATCTGCTATGTTACCGTCGATTCTAGCACGGTAGGAATTGAGCAAGCTGCAGTGCCCAGAGCGGAGCTGGGCAAGCGCCGTGCGCGTGCGCCTGGGTAACGCCCGCTCGCTGTCATCCACAGGGGGTGGATGCGTTCCGAGAACACGATTGGCAGAGTAATTACTGATCGTATGGGCCACACATTGCTGGTGTAAGATCCTGATGGCGCTTTTGAGTTCGTTTGGGTCTAATGTGCCGTTCGGAGCGAGTCTGTTTAGCAGGGCTCTGTTTGAGTCCATCAGTGCGACTTTCATGCGACGAGGAGGAGGGGGGGACCTGGTTAACTGGTGACTTGGGTGGTCAGTCCGATAGCAAGAAGCTAGATATTGTTGGGCCAGGAGACTCATGTGTTCTTTGACTGGTAGCATAAAAGCATAAAAGTGCTCGAACGCCTTCTCTTGCCTGCTCTCGACCAACACCTGCCGCTTAAAGACCACCAACATGGCTTCCGACCACTACACTCTACAGTCTCGGCTCTCCACCAGATAAACGCTAGTATTGCCAGTGGGTTCAACCAGCGCAAACCCCCCAGCCGTACTGTTCTGGTCGCGCTTGATCTAAGCAAGGCTTTTGACTCTGTCTGCCACGATACCCTCATCAACATCCTCAACGACTCTAGTCTTCCTGGGGGTATTGTCCGCTGGTTTTCTGGCTACCTGCGTGGTCGTCAATCTCGAGTCAGCTTCCGTGACCATCTATCTAAAGCCCGTAACATTCACACCGGAGTTCCCCAGGGAGCAGTCACCTCCCCCAGATTGTTCAATGCCTATATGGCCAGTATCTCTGACCCACCCCAAGGCGTGAATTTGATCTCTTATGCTGACGACGTGACCATCTGGGCTAGTGGACCTAACATTCAGCCACTTTGTGACCGCATCAACGACTACCTACCTGAAGTCTCCGACCTTTTCGCCGAGCGCTCACTATCTGTTTCAGCGGAAAAATCGTCGGTTACTCTGTTCACGCCTCATTCCGCCCAAGCTAACTACCATCCACAAGTAGCTGTCAATGGCTCTGTAATCCCGCTCTCTCGCCGCCCTAAGATCCTCGGAGTGACACATGACACCATGTACACTTTTGCGGCTCACTGTGCGGGCGCTGCTGCTAAGGTCAGGAATCGCAATAACATCCTAAAAGCATTAGCAGGTTCTAGCTGGGGCCAGGACCGAGAAACCCTGCTGGTCACATACAAAGCTATTGGCCGTTCTGTCGCGGAATACGCGGGTCCTGTTTGGAGCTCTATAGCTAGTAACTCCAGCCTCAGCAAGCTTCAGGTAGCGCAAAACGAAGCACTGCGGATCGCCTCGGGCTGCCTGCGTATGTCCCACATTGATCACCTCCACCAGGAAGCCAAAGTCCTACCCACTAGGGGGTCCAGGGGGTCGTCGGGGGTCAAATTTTCGAAATTGAGATTTTGATGTTTCTAGGGGTAATTTGGGCCCCTGAATACGAATCCGAGGTCCATTTTTGCCTAGGACCTCCCTGGACCCCGCTACGACCCCCTCAGGGTACCCCCCCTAGGGGGTCCTCAGGGGTCAAATTTTCGAAATTGGGATTTTGACGTCCTTAGGGGTAGTTTGGGCCCCGGAACACGAATCCGAGGTCCATTTTTGCCTAGGACCCTCCTGGACCCTTCCATGACCCCCCTAGGACACCCTGCCCAGGGGGTCCTCAGGGGTCAAATTTTCGAAATCGAGATTTTGATGTTTCTAGGGGTAATTCGAGCTCCTGAACACGAATAGAGGGTCCTTTGCCTAGAATAGAGGGTCCCCTACCGTCGGCAACCCGTTTTGTTACTCGTTTTTCTCTGAAGTTACTGGGGGGATTGGTCCCAAACTTTGGTGGGGGGACCCCCCCTATGAGTAGTTGTGCCCCCCACCTTGGTGACCCCCTGACCCCACGGGGGGCCGGGTCACCTGACCCCCGAAAACGATGGAACACAAGGGGGGACCCTTGTGAACTTGAAAAAATTTTTGTCAGGGATTTGGACAAAAACTTGTCTCCAGGGGTAATTTGGATCCCTGAACACGAATCTGGGGTTATTTTTTACCCAGGACCCCCCTGGACCCCCTATGACCCCCCCCAGGGTACCCCCCCTAAGGGGCCCTCAGGGGTCAAATTTTCGAAATTGAGATTTTGGTGTTTTTAGGGGTAATTTGAGCCCCTGAACACGAATCTGGGGTTATTTTTTACCCAGGACCCCCCTGGACCCCCCTATGACCCCCTTAGGGTACCCCCCCCCCTAGGGGGTCCTCGGGGGTCAAATTTTCGAATTTGAGATTTTGGTGTTTTTAGGGGTAATTTGGAGCCCTGAACACGAATCTGGAGTCAATTTTTGTCTAGGAGCTTCCTGGGTACCCCTATGATCCCCTCAGGGTACCCCCCTCCTAGGGGGTCCTAACGGGTCAAATTTTCGAAATTGAGATTTTTTGTTTTTAGGGGTAATTTGGGCCCCTGAACACGAATCCAAGGTTTATTTTTGCCTAGAACCTCCCTGGACCCCCATACGGCCGGCTCAGGGTACCCCTCCTCCCTAGGGGGCCCTCAGGGGTCAAATTTTCGAAATTGAGATTTTTATGTTTTTAAGGGTAATTTGCGCCCATGAACACGAATCCAAGGTTCGTTTTTGCCTAGGACCTTCCTGGACCCCCTAGGACCCACTCAGGGTACCCCCCTTCTAAGGGTTCAAATTTTCGAAATTGAAATTTTGGGGTTTTTGTGGGTAATTTGGGTCCCTGAACATAAATACCAGGTTTTCTACCGAAAATAGACGATCTTTTGCCTATAATGGACGGTCCTCTGCCTAGAATGGAGAGTCCTCTGACTAGAATAGAGGGTCCTCTGACTAGAATAGAGGGTTCTCCGCCTAGAATAGAGGGTCTTCCGCTTAGACTACAAGGTTCTTTACCGAGAATGGATGATTTTCTGCTTCGAACACTAAGTTCTCTGCCTTGAGAGGGTTTTCTGCTAGAAATAGAGGGTCCTCTACCTAGAATAGAGGGTCCTCTGCTTAGAATAGAGGGTCCTCTACCTACAATAGAGGGTCGTCTGCCTAGAATAGTGTCCTCTGCGTAGAATAGAGGGTCTTCTGCCTAGAATAGAGGGTCCCTTACCGGTCGGCAACCCGTTGTGGCCTACTGGCGATTTTTGTTGGGTTGCCGACCCCCCGCGAAGCAGGGGTGCAACCCATTGTATTCATATTCCTGATGTTGTTTTTTTTTTCCTGTTAGCAAAAGTTTGTTACTCGTTTTTCTCTGAAGTTACTGGGGGGATTGGTCCCAAACTTTGGTGGGGGGACCCCCCCTATGAGTAGTTGTGCCCCCCACCTTGGTGACCCCCTGACCCCACGGGGGGCCGGGTCACGTGACCCCCGAAAACGATGGAACACAAGGGGGCCCTTGTGAACTTGAAAAATTTATTTTCAAGGATTTGGACAAAAAACTGTCTCTAGGGGTAGTTTTGGCCCCTGAACAGGAATCTGGGGTTATTTTATACCTAGGACCACCCTGGACCCCCCTATGACCCCCTTAGGGTACCCCCCCTAGGGGGTCCTCGGGGGTCAAATTTTCGAATTTGAGATTTTGGTGTTTTTAGGGGTAATTTGGGCCCCTGAACACGAATCTGGGGTTATTTTTTACCCAGGACCCCCCTGGACCCACCTATGACCCCCTTAGGGTACCCCCCCCTAGGGGGTCCTCGGGGGTCAAATTTTCGAATTTGAGATTTTGGTGTTTTTAGGGGTAATTTGGAGCCCTGAACACGAATCTGGAGTCAATTTTTGTCTAGGAGCTTCCTGGGTACCCCTATGATCCCCTCAGGGTACCCCCCTCCTAGGGGGTCCTAACGGGTCCAATTTTCGAAATTGAGATTTTGGTGTTTTTAGGGGTAATTTGGGCCCCTGAACACGAATCCAAGGTTTATTTTTGCCTAGAACCTCCCTGGACCCCCATACGGCCGGCTCAGGGTACCCCTCCTCCCTAGGGGGCCCTCAGGGGTCAAATTTTCGAAATTGAGATTTTTATGTTTTTAAGCGTAATTTGAGCCCATGAACACGAATCCAAGGTTCGTTTTTGCCTAGGACCTTCCTGGACCCCCTAGGAACCACTCAGGGTACCCCCCTTCTAAGGGTTCAAATTTTCGAAATTGAAATTTTGGGGTTTTTGTGGGTAGTTTGGGTCCCTGAACATAAATATCAGGTTTTTTACCGAAAATAGACGATCTTTTGCCTATAATGGACGGTCCTCTGCCTAGAATGGAGAGTCCTCTGACTAGAATAGAGGGTCCTCTGACTAGAATAGAGGGTTCTCCGCCTAGAATAGAGGGTCTTCCGCTTAGTACAGGGTTCTTTACCGAGAATGGATGATTTTCTGCTTTGAACACTAGGTTCTCTGCCTTTAGAGGGTTTTCTGCTAGAAATAGAGGGTCCTCTACCTAGAATAGAGGGTCCTCTACCTAGAATAGAGGGTCCTCTGCTTAGAATAGAGGGTCCTCTACCTAGAATAGAGGGTCGTCTGCCTAGAATAGAGTGTCCTCTGCGTAGAATAGAGGGTCTTCTGCCTAGAATAGAGGGTCCCTTACCGGTCGGCAACCCGTTGTGGCCTACTGGCGATTTTTTTTTGTTGTTTTTTTTTCCTGTTAGCAAAAGTTTGTTACTCGTTTTTCTCTGAAGTTACTGGGGGGATTGGTCCCAAACTTTGGTGGGGGGACCCCCCCTATGAGTAGTTGTGCCCCCCACCTTGGTGACCCCCTGACCCCACGGGGGGCCGGGTCACGTGACCCCCGAAAACGATGGAACACAAGGGGGGACCCTTGTGTACTTGAAAATTTTTTTTTCAAGGATTTTGACAAAAACTTGTCTCCAGGGGTAATTTGGGCCCCTGAACTCGAATCTGGGGTTATTTTTTACCCAGGACCTCCCTGGACCCCCTATGACCCCACCCCCAGGGTACCCCCGTAGGGGGCCGTCAGGGGTCAAATTTTCGAAATTGAGATTTTGGTGTTTTTAGGCGTAGTTTGGGCCCCTGAACACGAATCTGGGGTTATTTTTTACCCAGGACCCCCCTGGACCCGCCTATGACCCCCTTCCCCAGGGTACCCCCCTAGGGGGTCCTCAGGGGTCAAATTTTCGAAATTGAGATTTTGATGTCTGTAGGGGTAATTTGAGCCCCTGAACACGAATCCGTGGTCCTTTTTTGCGTAGGACCTTCCTGGACCCCCCTATGACCCCCTCAGGGACCAGGGTACCCACTCTAGGGGGTCCAGGGGGTCCTCGGGGGTCAAATTTCCGAGTTTGAGATTTTGGTGTTTTTAGGGGTAATTTGGGCCCCTGAACACGAATCTGAGGTCCATTTTTGTCTAGGAGCTACCTGGGTACCCCTATGATCCCCTCAGGGTACCCCCCTCCTAGGGCCTCAAATTTTCGAAATTGAGATTTTGATGTTTTTAGGGGTAATTTGGGCCCCTGAACACGAATCTGAGGTCCATGTTTGTCTAGAAGCTACCTGGGTACCCCTATGATCCCTTCAGGATACCCCCCTCCTAGGGGGTCCTTGGGGTCAAATTTTCGAAATTGAGATTTTGATGTTTTTAGGGGTAATTTGGGCCCCTAAACACGAATCTGAGGTTCATTTTTGTCTAGAAGCTTCCTGGGCCCCCCTATGACCCCTTCAGGGTACCCCTCTCCTGTGAGGTCCTTAGGGGTCAAATTTTCGAAATTGAGATTTGCATGTTTCTAGACGTAATTTGAGCTGCTGAACACGACTAGAGGGTCCTCTGATTAGAATAGAGGGTCCTCTGCCTAGAATGAGGGTCGTCTGCCTATAATAGAGGGTCCTCCGCCGAGAATAGAGGGTCTTCTGCCTAGACTAAGGGGTCCCTTACCGAGAATGGATGATTTTCTACCTAGGACACTAGGTTCTCTGCCTTCAGAGGGTTCTTTGCTTAAAATAGAGGGGCCTCCTCTTCCTAGAATAGAGGGTCCTCTGCTTAGAATAAAGGGTCCTCTGCACAGTTAGAGGGTCCCCTGCTTAGAATAGAGGGTCCTCTGCCTAGAATAGAGGGTCCTCTGCCTAGAATAGAGGGTCCCCTACCGGTCGGCAACCCGTTGTGGCCTACTGGCGATTTTTTTTTGTTGGGTTGCCGACCAGTTGCGAAGCAAAGGCAACCCTTTTGTATCTGAAATGTCTATTAATATTATTATTATTATTATTAATACAAGACTAGTGCGTCTAGTTTAGACTAGTTTGACAACATACTTAAGTTTCAGGACACTTGAGTGTTAATCTTACTGATTTTTAAAAAAATTCAGTTAAAATTTACATGTAAAGAGATTTGATCTAACATGGGCTGATTATAGTTCGTCACGAAGGGTCAATTTCAAAAGACGTCTAGCGGACGATAGGAATGACGTACAAACATGACACTTACATCAATCGTCTTGATTGAAGGAGCGCTTTCAAATGAGGGGTCACATGACCTTGTCACGTGAGCATACCCTGAGATTTATATTTCGGGGTAACCTGAAGCGCTATGTAGTCATGTGACCCCTCATTTGAAAGCCCTGCTTGCCAGCAGTCCAATGATGCTGTTCGTTTGTCTGTCCGGCGTTTTAAAGGCCAGTTATGGCGCCTTTAAAGACATGAGGAAAAAGAACACATATCGTAATTTAGTAATTACGATTTAATTACGATACAAGTGTTCTATCGTGTGAAAACCTTAAAACCCCCATAACTTTTGTTATGGGGGTCGCAGCCACTTGGGAATTTCACCATTGAAATGGGGAGGCAAAGCGCTTTCGATTGATGGGTCACATGACGCCTTTACTGCAGGTAGACGTAGTAATGACCTTGGCGCCCGGACAAATACCGCTATAATTTTGTACATGCTGTTTTATCAGCCACATGAATGGTGAAAATATCATATGTCAGGGGTTTCTGAGATCACTGCGAAGACGAAACCTGCTTATTATCATTATCATTATTATTAGGTTAATATATATTGTAAATATATTGTAAATATATTGTAACAAGACTAGTGCGTCTAGTTTAGACTAGTTCGACCAAATCGACGCAATTGACGTAATTTATTATATGACAACAAAAATTTTTTAAAAATTTTTTTCAAATTTTTATTAAACTTGAATTACAATGCGATTTGATCGCATATGAGGTGATTATAGGTAGTCACCAAAGGGCAAAATACCAGGAGCCATAACTTTTTTTAGGGTTATGGTATCGACGTGAAACTTGTTTTATATGCTTGCTTTCATCAAGTGCTATTGATTGATAGGTCACATGATGACGTAAACGGCGACCAAGGGTCAGTATAAAATAATACTCATACGTGACTGGCCATTGCGTCCGTAAACGTCATGTAAGGTATCATTCAAAAGCCCCTTCAATTCTGAGTTGAATGCTGTCAATTTTGTGTTTCTACGTCAACGTTGACGCGAGTTATAACGATTTCAATTTTTCGAACTTTTGTTCAATACGTTTATGGTGTGAGTAGTTGATGAGAAATTTTTTCGAACAAAATTGTTTTCCAAAACGACCTTTTGACGATAACTCATTTCAGGTACCAC